>JANHGL010001642.1:0-10814 GCA_024611195.1 Ceyx melanurus
ATATATGAGGGCTAAGTGTCAAGAGGAAAGTGACAGCCTCTTCTCACTTGTGCCCTGTGATAGGACAAGGGGGAATGATTACAAGCTAGAACACAAGAGGTTCCACCTTAACATGAGAAAGAACTTCTTTACAGTAAGGGTCACAGAGCACTGGAACGGGCTTCCAAGGGGGGTTGTGGAGTCTCCTTCTCTGGAGATTTTCAAGACTCAACTGGATGCATTCCTCTGTGACCTGTGTTAGTTTATACTTAGATTATACTTAGATTATGATCCTGCCTGGCAGGGGGGTTGAACTCGATGATCTCCAGGGTCCCTTTCAACCCCTAATACTCTGTGATACTGTGATGCTAAATGACCTCTTACAAAGATGCTTCTGAAATTGCCTGAGGAATTATAACAGTCTATGAATTAATGTGGTTGCTCACTACCAGAACAGGGATTCTTGAATCCCATTATTTCCTGAATGTCTTCAAGGCGTACAAAGAGCATAACAGTCCCTGAAGATAGCAATTTCTGAATCACTCTTCTGAATAAAACAAAGCAGATCCACTTGCAAAAGATAGGGAGTGAAAATCCTATGAACTGACTTACATTTTATTTCCATAAAAACCCAAAAATTCTGGAAGTACCACTGAACTAGTACTCTGGAGTGGTGTAGAGTGGATGGTTCTGCAAAGCCTCAGCCTTAAGACTCATCTCTCACGCTGAGGACAAGAAGCAGAAGTGTCAGGTAGAGTTTTGTTCTGCCTTCTAGGACAAAAAGGAGTAAAGGAACATTTTGGATTTGGCCCATATTAAGTTAAAATTTTATTAGAACAGAATAACATGTAGACATATACATCAAGTAATCTGGAAATACTATTCCTCGGACCTAACCCAGACTATAGTACAGCACCACATGCCATTAATAATTTCTGCTGTTTCCATATCATATTGGGAAAAAAAATTAAGTAGACAACCATTCCCCAGATTTATACTTCATGCCACAGGTCTAATGATTTGCTTTAATAATTTTAAATTAATTTTCACTTTTTTTCCCCCTATCATAGCTCTGATACAGTTTTCCACTTTCTGGTAACTGTCTTACACTGTTATCTCAATCAATAATGTTGTGAGTAGTCAGAGTACCTCACAGATGACAACTCCTTTATTAGTTAAGGATGTCTCTTATGACATAGGACCAACTACTAAGGGAGGTTTTGGGGTTTTTTTTAAAGTGCATTTACTTTGTAATATAATTCAGATGCAGATAGAAAATAATGTATTACATGAAGTACTAAACAAATAAATGAATAACCAGCTATAGGAATATTTTTTTCCTTCCTGTCACAAAGCTATCTAAATTTTAGTATTTATTCTAGCAATGCCCTAGTCTTTTAGAGGTGAATTATGCATTAAATAATGCCATTAAAACTGAAATAAAGATTTAAATGCAGCCTCTAGAGGCACTGAGTGGCACCAGACTGTATCACTCTTCACTGTCTCTTAAAAAGAAAGCTCAATCTATAGGAAAACCTTTCCAGTCCTGGATCTTAGAATTCTTTGGTTTTGATGACACTAGTCATAATTCAGTTCCCTATACCATGGGAACATACATTTCCTTCATGCTCTAAAATGAACAAACACAACCTTATTACTTGGTGCAAGGAGTGTCTTAAGTCCTAATTTCTTGACTAGCTTGTTCCAGCTTTTCCAGAAAATATATCCTTCATGAGACTCTCAGTATATACCTTTGACATTGTCAGCCTTGGGAATGACAGTAGGAAAGTCACTGAAGACACCATCTGAAGTGAGGGATCTTTGGGAATGGTAGATTCCATCTTTAAAACGACTATAAATGTTATGTCTTTGACACCATCAATGATAAGGTTGGAAAAGACACATTTGCAGAGATGTAATAACTTGCAAACAGCCTAAACTACTCCTCCTTTTACTCTTCTTCAATTCTAAATTGCTGAAGATTTTGATGACAGACATTCAATATTCAGAAATGCCAACAAAATAAACAAGCATCTTCTTCTGGATTCACTGATCAACACCAGTAAGTTCATAGATGGTTTCATTTGGAAACAAAAATTCATGATGAATCAGGAAGAGTTACATCAGTTTTCATCTCACAGAACTTAATAGGTTATATTTATCTACTGTCACACCACCATTATAAGTAATTTCATAAAAATCTCTGTGACTGTAGTAAACTACAGTGCAAAATCACAGAAATTAATTTTCTTCACAAGAACAGAGATCAATCTATGGAATCCTCTGTCTTTGACTGTGAGGAATAAAGGGATATTACGATATCAAAATAATTTTATTCCATGCATTTGCATTGTAGAAAATGCTGCTCAAGAGAATCACAGATATACCTTTGACTCCTGTCTTGAGTAGCCAAAAAAATCACAGAGAAATACCAGGATTTGTTGTCATATTATTTCTAGGGTGCTGTGTTTCTAACATACAATCTCAGTGATTTTCTTTATGAAAACCAGCAAAGCCAAAAGACCTACTAGTAGCTGGAAATTTTCAGAGTTTGTTATTTGGGAGTCCTAAAATAAATGTTGTGAACATGTGTGACATTTTATGTAGCCCACAATCATAAACTTCGCCAGTTTCCTGTAGGAGGGAGTGATCTATCGTTACCTGAAGACTTGACAGTGCGGATACACCAAACAGGGAAGGCTGTGAACATGATCATATCCAGCAAGTCCTGACTCAGCCGGCAGAGCTTCTGTTTGCATGACCTGCTGTCAGTGATCCAGAAACCTGATTGGTTACATCCTCACATGGTAGGGTAGTAAATCACTGCTGGCAGCAGTAGTTCACTGCAGTTTTTGTCATGCTCCAGTTCTGTACCTCTTGAACATTGACACATGACCATTCAAAGTGGCGTAACTTTCCAAAATGTTAAGTTATATAGGAAAATGATGGAATCAACATCTCACATTGCAGAAAAGCTAAACTGGCTTCCCAAACAAGTAATGTATTTGTTAAGTGTTGGCTTAGCTGGCATTGAGAAAGGTAACAAAATTTATTTTTCAAGGGGTCCAATTTTTCAGCAATCTGCTTAAAAGAGTTAAAATATTTTACCATTGGAAATGTTCCAAAATGTATACTTTGTTTAACCATAAAACATCACCTTTTAAGATGTTGTTAAATTATTACGTAAGAAGGATATAAATAAGTACAGAATCTTTTAAATAAGACTGGCAGTGCCATAACTACTTTTCTAGGCCTAAAAGTGCATCATTATTTGTCATATCTGCATAGCAGAAAATATCCTTGTTAATATATCTGAAGTAACATATTTGAAATTGTGATGAAAGAAACGTACAGTCTTTAACATCTGAGAAGTATTTGACACTTACATCCTATATAAACCTTTTTTTCTCAGACATTTTCCAAACCAGTTAATTGGAATATTGTCTTGCAATATTTTTCTTAGTGTTAAAAAAAAAGATGCAGAAAGCTGTAGGTCAGTGAGAGAATCTTAAAAATGTGAGAGAAACAACATTAGAATCAGTCCACTTCCCAAGCCTCCCAGAACTTACCCCTAGTCCAAAGTTAATGGCAAAACATCAGTAGTGCTAAAACTTCATTAAATGCCATATAAGAGGGAAAACAAAACAGACCAAACATGGTGATTTCTATTAGAGAGATGATAGTACAACACATATTAAGCAGCGGATAAACTGTACCTTAACATCAGGCATAAGAAAACAGCTAGGAACAGTGTGGTCTCCTTGTAGTTGTGGTTTTAGAGGACAAAACAGCATTTGTTAACATTGTGACTAAAAGCATCTGTAAAAAAAAGGAAATAATTTCTGCTTCTGCAGACTTCAGAATAGTCCATTATAAAACCTGTGTACTAGATAACCATTATTGGTATGTACTCTTCACCCATTACTCACTCATGGAGCCAAAGCAGTTAAAATGCCATTAAGAATCTGGATGTCATTTCAGACATACACAGATTCGTTAATGTCGTGCCAACAGGACACAATAATGAGAAACCTGATTTATAGAGCATGGACTGTTCTACAAAGATAAGTAAGCAGCGCCAGAGATAAGATGTTCTGTAAATGCTTAGTCAAAGAGTGTATATATAAATACCAAAGCAGACCATTTGATGGTAGTGTGACAATGCCTAAAGGAATCACACATTTTACAATTACTTGTATAAAAATTAATCACAATTTACCATCAGCTGTTTTTGTTGTCAGAATTATACTTGCTTGCCTTAGGTGTATATTAGAAATACAGATTCAAACTTGTAGATTGAAATAATAGAGAAGGCAAGATAATTTACTGGGTTAGGTGGTTTAGTTTTATGAAGAGGTTTCTTCTTACTCTTATGGACTAAAAGCAAGGTCCATAAATATGTAGGGATTTGGTGTGCACAAGGAGGAAAAAATCTATAGTGTTTGAAGCTGAGGTCTACACAGGATACAGGATTACAGAACACAATATTGATACATTATTAGCAGCATTTCCCACCTACTGTCAATTTTCCCACAGAACTGTTGCAATGGTACTTTCCACAGGAACTTGGAGTCCCATCTAAACAAAAACAAACAAACCAAATAAACAAAACACACACACGCAAAAAGAAAGAAATGCTACAGTCTTTGTACATGTAAATTATTTCAACTACTGAAACTTATTAATGCAGCTAACGATTACTGGCATGAAAAAAACAATAGTTGGAAGCAATGTCCCTAAGTATGAGATTTTGTGTGTATGTGTTATGATCAGGATTATCTGCTTCACCTTAAAGAATATCCAACTTTTCTGAATAGACATAGAAATGAAACTGATATAGTAATTGTCCAGGATTCTGGAGTGTGCATTTAATAATTAAAATGTTAGCAGCCATAGTTGTTCCAGAGCAGCTACTTGAGATTTCATGGGTATCACTACTGAAGTTATCATCAACTGCAAAGCTAATCTAGTAAGAAATTGTTTAATGCAATACTCATATGTTTACTGCAAACTATTCAAGGTCTGCCTTACCTTATGTAAGATGAAGTTGATAGCTGTGTTTTCAGCAATCCTATGAGTTATTGTCCCTTACACAAGTGAAGGAAGATATATGCTCATTGAAGATTACGATTTCTATTCTGGGTTATCAGAGCTATTTGTTGTTTTAGCAACATGTGCTCTGGCTTTTTTTTTTCTTTTTTAAATCCTCAAGGTAGAAATGAGTTCATAGGAGAATCCAGAAGAGATTATACTAATTGTATCATCTTGTACTATTGGCACTATTTGATATTAACTTCAAGTATTTGTATTCCTGACTTTAAGATCTACTTCTGAATCATAGGCACATTACCATTGTTTTACATTACCTTATTGCTCCTATTATCATTACTGCTTTCATCATAATTATGACTACTGACACTGATGATGGAACAGAGTGTCTTCTTAGCAAGTTTGCTGATGACACAAAGCTGGGAGGTTTGGCCAATATACCTGAGGGCTGTGCAGCCATTCAGCGAGACTTGGACAGACTGGAAAGCTGGGCACAGAAGAACTTAATGAGGTTTAACAAGGATAAGTGCAGAGTCCTACATCTGGGAAGGAATAACAAATGACACCAGTACAAGCAGGGGGGTAATCTGCTGGAGAGCAGCCCTATGGAGAAGGACCTGGGAGTCCTGGTGGACGACAAGCTCTCCATGGTATGCTCTGGTGGCCAGGAAGGCCAATGGTATGCTGTGGCAAATTAGGAGTGTGTCCAGCAGATCAAGGGAGGTTCTGCTACTCGTGTCCCTCCCTCTGCCCTGGTGAGACGTCACCTGGAATATTGCACCCAGTTCTGGGCCCCCAGCTCAAGAAGAACAAGGATCTACTTGAGATAGCTCCAAGGCTGAACAAGGGACTAGAACATGTCTTATGAGGAAAGGCTGAGAGACCTGGGGTTCTTTAGTCTGGAGAAGAGAGGACTAAGAGGGAATTTAATAAATATAAAATATGAGGGCTGAGTGTCAGGAGGAGGGGGGAAGCCTCTTCTCAGTTGTGCCCTGTGATAGAAAAAGGGGAAGTGGATGGAGGCTGGAGCACAGGACGTTCCATCTCTACATAAGGAGGAACTTCTTTACTGTAAGGGTCACAGAGCATTGGAATGGGCTTCCCAGAGAAGTTGAGGAGTCTCCTTCTCTGAAGATTTTCAAGACCCACTTGGATGCGTTCCTGTGTGACATGTGCTAGATTATATGTTCCTGATCTGGCAGGGAGGTTGCACTAGATTTCCAGGGTCTTCCAAACCCTGACATCCTGTGATACTGCTGCAGACTTCCACAATGATCTCATTGTACTAGGCACTGTACAAAAACTTCAACAGTCATCACTGCACTCCTTCTGCAAAGGCAGGTGCTTGGCATCCACCAGTTCTTCCTGCCATGCAAAGCCCTGGACAGCACTTAGGGCACTTCATCAGAGACAACAGAGATCAAATGCATTTTGCCATCTCAACTATTAATATCTTCCATGTTATAATGAGAATTTCTAGTAATCTTTGTAACGTGCCAAGTGTTTTGCAGTAGGTTAGCACCAGCTGCTTAGGAGCACTCACAATATTTTCCATTGTTTTGACTGGACAGAGTCGTGAAATCACCCTGCTGTTTCATGTTCTCTCATAATATGCATTATGAAAATCCAGGAGCACATTGCTGATTTAATTTTATCTTTTTATGCCAGGATTTAGCATCAGGGACATTTTCAATTTATAACAATTTATGTTTCATGTTTTCCTTTTTTATAGAAGTAATTTTCACTCTCCTTTTAATATAGGCTTAAAATTCTGAGCTACTTTCCTGCTCATTTTCACACTCTTCCTTCACATATATTCTATCTTCTAGTGCAACTGCGATATACTCTATATAATTAACATTAAATCATAGTCTTTGTATTTCCTGCTCTCATCTCTCTATTTAATGTGAATATGGGATTAGTGTTTTTAGAAGACATACGAGCTTGACCTTTCAAAGCAATTATTTTCTGAGGCATTTCAAAGATTGGTTTATTTTTACATAATGCTGAGAACAAGTATCAGGCTCCATGTGTCTGAGCAGAAGAATTGGAACTTTATCAGCCATACAGCCAGTACATGTGCTTACACTTCTTTAGTTACAAATTCCTTATGCATACTGCCATGACATCTTTAGCTGATAGAGTTCTATTCCATTTTGAGTTTGGAGAGAATGGAGGGGAAGAAAATAAGAGAGGGAAAGAAAAAGAAAGTAAATGAAAGGGAATGAATTACAGGAGATGCTAGAATGCAGGAAGATATCAAATCTGATGGGAATCATTCAACATCTTGGTTCCTCTTGGAAGCAATAAAGCTGAAAGGTGAACTTGCCAGGCAAAACTGGAGACTAAGTGGTTGTTTTCCTGTAAAAAGTTTATATAAAAACACAAAGTAATTACATTTGTATAAGTACCTTGCACTCAATGGATGGACACCTGTTGTACCCACATTATACTTTATGCATTAATTCTCTCTGAAACATGCTGTCTGTTTTTATATTACAACATAAAAACAAAATGGTCTTTGAAATGTGGGATAAAATGATTGTTTTGAAAGTGTGCACACACAATTTCATAACAAAGCAGTCTAATCATGCATTCCTGTTGCAGCCAGATCAATTTACTAAGGTGACTACTACATGTTTCTTTCATTTCTTGTTCAGGAAACTATGTAACAATTAAAACATAGATTTCTAAATCCATTTATAAGCATGATTTTCAAATGCTTCATTTTTTAGACTGAACAGAAATCTTTAAATGCATAAAGTGTGATGAAAATATTTCTTCCTGCCATCACTCAAATAGGAAAGGAAAATATCTGCAAGATTAATATTTTCAAAAAGTATTAATTTCAAATCAGATGTATTCCTAAGAAAATGTTACAAGAGAGAAGTCCATCTTTTTCTCTGTCAACAGCAATGACTGGTAGCAGCTGTACAAGGAAGACTATTAGAAACAAGGCAAATACAGAAGTTTGGGTTCTTCTTTCCTGATTTACCCCCTTGGCTTCTGGCTATAATGACAGGCACTTTCTGAGCTGCAGATTGATATAGGATTGCCATATAATCTGATGGATTTAACCTTTCTTTATTTATATAATCCTATACCTTTTTTAGACTCCACAACATTCTATGGTAATGCATTTCACAATATCATTGGATGTCATGTGGAAAGTACCTCATTTTTTGTGTTTAATTTTGTGTATTTTTTTATGTGTCTTGTAGTGCTTGTATTATGAGAAATAATGATTCATCATTTCTATTCACCTTTTCTGTGGTACTGATGACTTTACATAGCTTTTCCCCTTAAAACCATTTTTTCCACAACCTGAAGGGTCAGAGACTCCTTATCATATGGAGACTCTAGCCATATATTCAGTCCCCTGCATTATTTGTAGGCCTATTATAAAATATATATATATCTTCGTTTCTGAACAATATATAGACCACAGGTGGCCCTATCACAGTGACCCATGTTTCACTCTGAAATTCCTTCCTAGGAATTCCTATAATTTAATTTTTCTTCTAGACAACCACTGAGTACAGGAGCTGTTCAGACAATTACAACCAGACATGATCCCTGGAAGGTCTACTTGTCCAATTACTACTTGTTGCAGCTGATGTTATGGGACCATATGCAATTAGCAACTACATATTACAAAAGCCTTTATAAATCAGCACAGATTTCAAAATGGAGCCACACAGGAAATAATGGTAAGCATGACTACAGGAAGAAAACGGCTCAGAATTTAAACGATATTGCAAAAATAGCTAGTTTTTTTCCTAGTAGAATTTACAAAAGCAGCTGTATCTCAGGGCAGTGCTCCTTATTCATTTAGGCAATTTGGTAAATATTACTAGGCTCTCTTCATTAAACCTGCCCAAACTTTGTTCAACAACAGTGACTCTGAAACGAATTTTTTAAAAGTTCTCATCGATACCCTGTATTTTTAATGCTGTCACAAAGAGACTGCATACAGGGCAGGAGGTGGAATGCAAAGCAACATGTGAATGGCTGAGAAAAGGTAACAGAGACTAACATCCCAAGGCACTCAAGAGACATTTTTCCTTTAACATGTATTGAAACAACCTGGAGTGAAAAAACAGATGTACATTTGAAGTTCCTATCTGTAAAATAAACAAGAGGTTGGTAGTAGGAAAATAAATGTTTTCTGTGCAGGCTAGAAAACTGCTTACAAATGAATGCAATGCAAACCAGAACTATTATCCTCTTCAGAGTATGGGGGTGGTACATCATACCAACTTCATTATATTAACTGTTTTAAGAGAAAATGTGAATAAAATGTGACTTTTGGTGGCATGAAAAGAAGATATGTGAATTGTTTTATGAAGACTGTGGTATAGCTAATCCTCAGATGACCTGACCAGTGTAGGGAAGAAAAATAAAACAAACACAGTGAGTGCAATATCTGTCAGCTACTAATTACCAGAGGCACAAGTTTACGTGAGTACTGACTATATGAGTGGCAGTTATAGAGATATCACAGCACCTAGATGCCCTTTTTCCAAAGCTCTGAGATGCATTGTTGGTGACCCAAAATGTGCAACTTTTTTATGGACACCTACCAAATTCAGTAAGAATTTCTGTCTCAAAGCCAGAATTTTCAGTCAGCACTAAGCTCTGTGATGAAAATTTTCTTTCCTAGAGTGAAATATAAGCATTAGAAAATTGCTATCATGTTGGAAAATCCTACACAAATTATTCTGAAATAAAGCACTAGATGTAGGCATGTTTCAGTGAGTGAGTAGCTCAATGTACAATAGCAGGGCTGGAGTCTGGGGCTCCAGGCATATGGTTCTGAGGAACTGATCATCTGCACCCTGAGATGCTCCTGAGCTTCCATTTTCCTAATGCCCTGGCAGATTCCCAGGGATCCCAGAGTATACTTGGGCCTTCTTTTCTACAGATCAGTGCTCCAGAAAGACAGATACTTAGTACTGCAGGGGGCTGTCTGGCTGTCTGCCCAGGAGACAGATATTTGGAAACACAAGCTCCTCAGCAATGCATTTCCAGTGTAACTGTCGCCTGTATTTAATATTAATTCACAAAGGACAATACATGACCACAAAACATCCTTACATTTTATTGAATTGTTACTTTCCAATAAAATTCCTTTTTTTACTTGAAACGTTCCTGTGAAGTCTTACTTCTGGGGAAAAAAGAAATCAGATATTGTGAATGTACATCAGCTCTTTTGGGGAGCGGCATCCCCGAAAGTGGTAAAACAGGTAGAATCCATTTCTACTGAAAACAAACAAGCTGAAGAAACACTTTTTTAAGATGGAATTTAAGGTTCCTTCACATCAAATTATTTTGAATACTTTATTTCGGACAAGACTGCAGAATTTTTCATACTGAATAAGTAGTCAGAGGCAGTCTAACCCTAAGCATGATACTCAGTCTGTGGAGCTTGCTGTGCAGGAGGATTCCCTTTTGGTTAATTAGCTAAGCTGAAAAAAAAAAGTCTAAGAAATGGCCTCTTACTGCATTTTTCAAAGCTTCCATTTAGAAGCTCTGCTGCTTGTCAGAATATTTTTCAAAATAACATTTTCTCACCTCCTTTACCTCTATCTGTATGTCATGGTTTAGGGTCAGGGCAGCCCAGACTGATAACAGATGCTCTCTTTTAACCACCCTCCCTCCCCAAAGGGGAAGAGAAAAGGAATAAGGGAGAGAGACTTAGTGATTTGAAAAGGAAACTAGAACAATTTAATGATAATGAAAAATAATAATAATGAAATATATACACATATGTACAAAATCAGTTT
>JANHGL010001642.1:11354-26713 GCA_024611195.1 Ceyx melanurus
TTAACTTTGAATGTTTCCAATTACTAACCAATAATAGCACTGTTACTAACCGAGCAGAACCAACCAGTGTGTAATTCCGTAAGTTGTGCTGATAATAAACCCTATAAAATATGGCAAACCTTAAAATAAAGTAGATGCATGTTGTAACTCATATGGAGTCGTCTGCATGCATCTCCAGTCCCGCCTCCACAGAAAAATATTGTAAATGATATAAAAATCAAATATCCAGGTTATAAGCTATGTCATGAACCTTAGCTGGGATCCTCTTGCAGCCCTATTCTAGATGACAACTCAGTGAAAAGACAACCCTTGTTCTCATGCTGAAAGAACATGAAAAGAGAATCACATATTCCAGGAGAATCAAATCTCCCAAGCCTAATGCTAATGGAAGGTGAAGTAACATTACAGGTTTTTGAACTGTCCATTTCACAGACACAAAAAAATACATATCCAGTTATTCATACAGGTAATTTATTTGATCCTTCTCAAGCCAAGATGTATTAATCACTTGTATTTGATGATCACTATCAAAGATTTATAAAGTCAAAATCTAAACCTCAGGGCTCATAGATGCTTAAACCCCCCCTATACCTAAGTGCTTAAACATTAAAAGGGTTTTGGCCATACATCTTGTGGCCAAATGCCATATCTGATAATGCTTTCAATGTCTCAACACCACTGATAATGATAATTATCAGTTTCCATAATCCATCACAGTAATAAAAATGGAGGAAAATGTCAAAAATCTACACTAGTAGGAAGAGGAAATAGCATCAAATATAATCCAGCATCTCAGCAAATTTGGAAATGATCTACCACGGTTGCATATCTCATAATTTCCTCTTTGATAAAAATATATAAGAAGAGTTAGGAATGCTCATTTGCCTGGCTTTTTTAAAATTATTTTTTTCTTTGTTTTGTTTTGTTTTTTTTTTGCTATTACCTGCAGGGTTAACAAATACTACAACCATGGAAGAGATAAAAGTTAAAATACATTTTTAATACCTCATTCCTTAAGGAAGCAAGCAAAACACAGTATTTTACTTAGGTGGTAGGAACAAACAATTTGCTGAGTTGCTTTTAAAGGAAATTGTTCATTCTGAGAGATGGAAATAAACATCTTCAAAAATGGAGCTTCAACTTTATAGTTCATTGTTATTCCCCTCACTGATGGCTAATGCTTGGGTCCTAGAAAAATTTCAGAAACCTAACATTGTCTTGAGAAGCTGGAATTACAAGGTAGAAAGCATGAAGTTGACTGTGATAGCTGGATCTTAATAATCAAACCAGAATATGCCCTTGTAATGCATGTTGTAATGCATGGAAGCAGATGCACCCAGTAAAAAAAGATATTGTAGATCTTTGAACAAACCAATATTCACTTAAAATTCAGAAAAACATTAAACAGATGCTTCTTTGTCAGAGATTAGATGCAAGCTAAGCAGCTGCAGGAAAATACTTCTGTAATATGGAACAGTAAAGGTAGTTGTATTAAATATATTCCTCTAGAAAAACTGAGCATATCTCTGTTATTTATTTATTTATTTTTTATTGAAAGAGCACTACAGTTTTTCATCAATAGGACAGTGGGAAGAACACACCAAGTTGAGGGGAACATCTATCACCCTTTCTTTGGCATTATTTTTATCTTCTTCTGGCTTTAGGAAATGCTCTGATAGCTCAGTCTCCTATAGGAGTTCCAGTAGTCAGGTTTATTACAAGTTTGGCATATTTACAAAGTTTAGAAGCAGGGCTAAAGAAATTCCTATAAGAATGATTAATTGGAGTTAGTTTTATAAGACGAGAACAACTAAAGATAGGAAGTTCATTCACAAAACAAAACAACTGGGTGCATAAGATTGCACAAACATTTTTCCATCACCCTCATATCCAGAACCTGCTCATTCACTGGAACTGCTTGTAGAAAACACATTGCCCATATGTTCCCTTTTCTACAGCTCTTACTCTATAAAATCATGGTTTTGGTCTTCACAGGTTAGCTGTAAAGTAAGAAGAGACAGAAGCAATACTGTCTGGGTTGAACCAGAGAAAAATGAGGTAGGCTTTCAGCCCACAGATATTACCCAGGAAATACAATATCGGCATAGCAAGGTGGCCTTGCCAGGGATGTGTTCTCCATAGAATAGTGTTGGAAGGGGCCTTTAAAGGACACCTACTTCAACCCACTGCTGCAATGAGCCCAGACATGTTCAACTAGATCAAGTTGCTCAGAGCCCTGCTCAGCTTAATGTTGAATGTTTCCAGGGCTGGAGCATCCACAACCTCTCTGGGAAATATGCTCCAGTGTTACTCCACTCTCACTGTAAAAAATTTCTTCCTTATATCTAGTCTGAATCTGCACTCTTTAGTGTAAAACCATTAGCCCTTGGCCTGTCACAACAGGCCCTGCTAAATAGATTGAATCCATCTTTCTTATAAGTCCCCTTTAAATATTGAAAGGCCACAGTAAGGTCTCCTCAGAGTCTTCTCCAGGACAAACAACTCCAACTCTCTCAGCCTTTCCTCATAGAAGCGTTCCAGCCTTCTGATAATTTTTGTGGTATACTTCCCTGACACGACTGAAAAAACCCCACACTTTTATGCAAATATTTTAAATGTGAGCACAGAACAAAGTGTTTTCTTGAGCACGAACACATGCTTTACCCTAAACCTTTGGAGCTGCTGGAGTTGAACTAAAAAATAGTTCAGCTTGAACCTCCAGGAGACAAGGACAAATGCAGTTGGGCAAATAGGAGAAAGACCCCATGGCTCAGGTGTGACCGAAGATGGCCTTGATTCAGAGGGAATTTGTGTGAGAGGCCCAATTTCCAGGCACACTGTCTGGTGTACCCTACAGGAGCAAACACTGCCCACCAAAAACCAGATTGGAAAAATAGTTCTCATCTAGGCTTTCTCATACCAGGAGGCTTGCCTAGTATGGACACTCTAGGAACTATCCTTCAAGTAAAATTTCTTTCTCAGTTAAGTTGGCTGGCCCAACATCCTGACTTAAAGAAATCAAATCTAAAGTAAACATACAGGGATGAGCTCAAATCATTAAAGAAAGGAAATAATATATTTTATGTACTGCTAAAAGAAATTAGTGAAACAAAAAATCTCCCCAACATCCCCCTTCAAAATATCTAACTACTAGAGCATGATTTTCATCAAGTGAGCACATTATGTTGATTAATCACTGCAGGAAATGAGTACCTCAATTCAGGTTTTATGCAGACCAGCGAGAGAGTGCAAGGAAATCTGTGTTACGTAGTGCTACTATACCTTTCAAGTTTTTATGGCCCTCAAGAGAAATGAGGCATTTATAATGTGGGGGAAAAATAAAAATTATAGAGAGAATCATAAATCTAAGGGACTAAGTTGTGGAAATCACATCTTTAAACTGACACAGCTGTGATTAACTAACAATGGCTTTTACAGTTAGAAAAGTTTTTGGATATAGCTATTTGCCCAAAGAAAGTTTCTTAGTAAATAAAAATAAATAAATAAATAAATAAATAAATAAATAAGGCAAGTACAAGTATTTAATCAAATCCTTGTTTTGGGGCTGGTGGGATGGAATATGTTAAACCACAAGTCTTGCACCTCAGGAAGCTTGGTTTTGAATCTGTTCTGAACATTTTTTTAATAAAACCACCCACAGGATTCAGTAGGATCTTTAGCAGAGCATTGGAATAATTCATTGCTTATGAGTGAACTCTGCTTGCTCTGCCATCTGTTCAAGTTTAGACAACCTCTGTGTACATAAAACAATGGTGTCCACTCTCCTATGTTCAAACAATAATTTACCAATCAAAATTATAAAGGATATATATGTGTGTATGTATTTATGTATAGTTTAAGAAACCAAAAGTAATTATCATTGATATAGAAGTCTACATAGAGGCCTGAATCATAATAGACTTAAATGCTGTGGAATAAATTGTGCTTACTCAGAGTGTAGGAATAATGCTACAAATCAAAATAATAACATCCTTCACTCATTTTGCATTTCCCAAAGGAGACTGTACAAGTTAAAAACAAGCACAGCAGTGCCTTAAGAAACGCAATATTCCAACAAAGAATAGCTTTACCACTATGGAACAAAAATCTAGGTCTAGACAAACTACTGAGTTTGACCACAATGTCTGTGCCTGCACAAGCAACTTGAACATGGTTAGAACAATGCTGGGCATGAAATGCACCACACAGCTTGTAAAACTGCTGAAGCAATCTCTTGCACAATTTTACCCTACATAAAATTCTGCACTATTTCCAGTTGGAATGGACCATGAACCACTGTAGCTTTTTTCTTTCTTTGCATTCATGCATGTTAGAGTCGGCAAGAACATATATGAAAAAGATCCACAAAGCAGTCAATGTAATGGAACCCTTTGCACAAAGTAACATAATTTTCGGATAATAGAATTAGAACAGCATGGCGAGTTTTTTTTTAGCTTTATTCAGTGGGTCAACAATATCCTAAAAGCCAAAACCAAAATCAGTTCTCAGTGAGACCACTTTGTAAACTGTTGCACTACACCAAGCATCTTACTGCCCAAGCCATGGAAACTCCACTAACGACGAAATAAAATTCATAAATATATGAGGGCTGCTGTGTTAGGAGGAGGGGGGCAGCCTCTTCTCACTTGTGCCCTGTGATAGGACAAGGGGAAATGGGTGTAAGCTGAAGCACAGGAAGTTCCACCTCAGCATGAGGAACTTCTTTACTGTAAGGGTCAGTGCACTGGAATGGGCTCCCCAGAGAGACTGTGGAGTCTCCTTCTCTGGAGATTTTTGAAGACCCTCCTGGATGTGTTCCTGTGTGACCTGTGCTAGATTAGATTATAGTATATGATCCTGCTTTGGCAGGGGGGTTGGACTCAAAGATCTCCATGGTCCCTTTCAAACCCTGACATCCTGTGATCCTGTGAAGTAAAAAATGTTCATAATAAATCTCATAAACATATGCCATCAAATCTCTCAATCTTCTAAGGAAAAGTCTGATTCAAGTCAATGGACTTGGGCTTTACAAACATAAAATTTCTCTGTGGAAAGAAAGGAAATGCATATTGTAGCTTATTGATTAAAAAGCCAATTTCAAACCAAATTATGGAAAATTTTCAAGCAGATTAATTTAGAAGATCAATAACATTCCTTCAATTAACTAAGACCCAGGTAATCTGTCCTTGTAGTAACAACAGAGGAAAAGAAGAATCTGGGAAGGAAAGAACAGCAATCTAGTGTGAACCCTATATAAAGTCATAGCCAGAACTACAGGCAGGGAGTATTTTAAACTTACATTGACATCTTTGCTTAGATGAAAATAAATTATGAGAGGAAATTGTGTATTTAATATTCCTTATCTTAATAGTATTCTTCTTGGCATACTTTTTCAGACACATGTTCTCATTCTCATATTTAGTTAATAGTTTGTACACATGCTTTTCATATTGCAAGGCTCTAATGTCAGTATTTCTTTTATTATCTGTGGCTGCACATTTTTGCATTTTAACTGAAATAATATTTTTATGCTAATATTTGATGCTTTTTCTAAAGGCTAGCTTTGTGAGCAAAAGGGTGAGTGACAGGGAAGAGAACTGCGATGGATCAGAAATTCATGTCACATTGGACTAGCTATACAAAATATCAAGTAACTGAACAATATAGCAAGCAGCAAAACAATTGTATCACCAGCAAGTCCCCTCTATTGTATAACTTTTTGATCATGGAAGAGTCTACTGAGACTTAAAAAATATTAAGCCAGTCAGAGAAACAGTGTCACAACTCAGGTTTAGCAAGTTGTTTAGCAACCACTCAGACCTTTGTAAACAGGGCATGAAATGGACAAAATACTACTGATACTGTCAAGAGATGCAGCTGAAAACAAAAGATAAAGAGATCCAAAGCATACAGTATCTGAAGGAATCTGAAGAAAGTTTGATACTAAAAAACAGGTAGTAAAGCATGCTTCGGTGTTTTTATCACAAACAATAGCATTACATCAAGATGCATTCTAAGCAGAAAAAACCCCGTATTATAGTAGAAGCAGCTCAGCACTCACAGAACAGTCTTGAGCTTTTTGATATTCATGTGCTACTGATTAGCATGGCAAGCATGAAATTTAAGTTTGCAGAAAATAACAAAGACTTAAATAGAGGAATAATACAAATTCACATGGATGGAATACTGCATGAAGAACAACATGACAGCTATGCAGTAACATGAACAGAGGCAGCATTACTGGCCCCTTGAATTTCCCTACAGACAAGAATTTAAAAGCCTCTAGCAAAACATGTCATTGTCAAAAAGACAGCAAGTCAGATCTACCTAATGATACCACATTAGGGTAGTTAAAATCAATTTGTAACACACTGCATTTGTTGAAAGTGTATTGTAAACCGTGGCACCTAAATCCTTAGTTTGAAGTCAACAGTACTATTTAAATTTACATTCCTATATATAGATGGAAATATATTTATATTTAAATATATAATTGCATATTTACATTAATATATATATTTAAAATAACTTGGACTCTGCTCTTATCCTCAAATATCTTTGTGCTGAATTAAGCTTGGTAGATGATTGTGAGTAGAAATAACTCCCAAATTCCAGAGTATTTGTCTATGAGAGATAGAGGGAGCAAGATTTTTTCCTTAAACACTCAGCAAAATCTTTTGTTCAACAGTGCATATGGGAAGAATAATCTGATCAGATTTGAAAAATAGCAAGGAAAGTATCAGCCACCTGTTCCCCTTCTAGGCAATTTTACCTGTACAGACTTCATCAGAATATGTAAATAAAACACGAGATAGTCTACAAGAAATAATAAAATAACAAAGTCATTCTTCATTCTGCCTGAGTTAAGAAAGTCACTATAGCTGTAGTGCCTGCTACATATAAGTACAGAGAGACACTGCCCCAAGCATTCTATTAGACTGAGTTACAGGACAGCAGGTTGAAGAAAACTAATGTGGGTTGGTTTTGTTGTTTGGTTTGGTTTTTTTTTCTTATTTCTTCAAAACAATTGAAAGCTTTGTCTCTAAAAATTACAAATAAGAATTTCTTTGCTGATGATTGGCTCTGGCTTTTGTTGAACAAACCTTAAGTCAGGAGTTCCTGTATTTTCTTTCCAATCATTATCTCCAGAGACCTGTGTTGTTCTTGCTTCTGCAGCAGTTGCTGTTCCTACTGCTATTATTATTCCCACTGCTTCAGCATTTTGAAAAATGCTTTTCTGGAACTGGCTGAAATCCAATACCTGATGCCACGCACTTTGTAAGCTACATTCAGCACTTCTACTAAAGGGGTCTTCTGCCCCATTCAGAATCTTTAGTTTCTGCATGTTTAATTACACTTCTGTCCTTCGAATGTGAATGGATTATACTTCTCTCCTTTGAATGTGAATGGAAAACATTTGTCACATTTAAGAAACTCATCCTAAAGGAGCTATTATTTGTGCTATTAAAAATGACAATTTGAAATCTACATTTGGTTGTGTGTTTTGTTTTGTGGTTTTGTTGTTGCTGTTGTTGTATTTGACGGTTTGTTTGGTTTTTTTTCTCCACATGTTGTTTCTCTTTTTCACCTGTTTTGACACTAGACTTTTGCAAGGCACTGAGACCTAAAGTAAGTTTTTGTTACATTCCTTAGGTTTTCTAAAGTAACTAAAGAGCTTGCACAGTGCCGAGAGCTGGGGTGTTATGTCCCTCAGCTACTATTGGCTTTGTGAATTTAATACAGCTCTACTGAAGTAGCATCCTAATATTTCAGGTGTACAAATCCTTCTTGGAGGGGACCTAGGGTGTGTGAACTGTGCAAAATTATCTGCTGCCACCTGCACTGCATGGTAATCTATAAAAAATAACTGCTCAAGTATGCAAACAGTTTAATGAATACAGCATATAATTTTCCAATAGCCATATTTTCTTTGAAGATTTTCTGTTCTTCCTGCTGTCAAAAAGGCAATGTGTGCATTTGAAAGTTTTTTTTTATCTCTCCCATAGTTATATTTGTCTAAAGCACTTAAAAGCATTCAAAATAATTGTACCACTTTGACTTTTCCTATCCAAAATCCACAGAAGTTTAACAAAAGCTAGAACTTTCAAAAGATACATGTTAATATCCATACATATAATTCAAATTATCTCACAGGCAGTGAAAAAATAGTGCACTGACTGAAATAATAACCAGTCCCACAAACGTCTGCATACTTTATGAGCTACAGATCCACATTACACTTTAAACATAACTACATTCAAATATGACATGGTTTGTCATATATTAGCCTTGTTTTCATGACAAAAACAGCTCTGCAGAAAAACAGGATTCTTCTTTAAAAGCAATTATAAAATTAATCTTGAGACATCCATAGTCATGTTTTATGGTACTGTACATACAAAGTACTTCTTTAATTCCATTATCTCTGTTTTGAAGCAGTTCTGTAACCCATTCAAATAAACAGTATGGAAATCTGGTTTTGCTGTTTATCTAAGTGTTTTTAAAAAGAACTACTGGAGAAAAACTTTACTCCAATAATACGTGTAGAAAACATGGCATAACTTTTAGATGTTGTTGAGATTAGGAAAAGTTAAGAAACTGCTTCAGATGCAGTTTAATTCTTAGACAACTGTTTTAACTTTGAACAGAGTTCCCAAAATAGTGCCAAAATGCACACTGCTTGTTGAACAAATTCTGATTTATTGAAAAAAATGTTTACATTGGCTACAATGTTATAACTGTTACAAAGCTGGATAAAAGAGGCTTAAATAGCAATAGAAAGCAAGTGCAATAAAAAGTGAATAGAGAAAATATTTGGCCTTAGTAATCTTCTGGCAGTATTTACAGTATGTACATTTTGTTAAATATTTGTAGTAACTCTAAGGCACCACAGGTTAAATAGCAGGCTGCATTACTATTTTTGTGCACAGAATCTTATAAATTTATTCAGAGAAAAAAAAAGGTTGTAGAGTTAAAAGAAACATAGACATATTTTATGTTTACATAAAGGTGTGGCTGCTTCTTAAAATTCAAAGATACAATACATACTGGGTAAATTAAAAAAATATTTTTAGAACAATAAATTATACTGAGTGTCTGTGTATAAAGACTATTGTGACTGACTTGCTGGTAAATGTTTAATGTAATCTATTTTTCAACAGGTTTTTCACATGTTAAATATGTTCATCTAAAAACTATTTTAATTATAATTTTTTCTCTTACAAAAGTATTATATCTAATATGTATATAAAATCCCAATGCAATGTGTAATGGGTAGTAATTTACACAGTAGCTGTTCCAAGGTGTACTGAAACTTAGCAGGAGCACACAAACAAAATACTATGAAACTACAGCTCAAGGTGTTTTATTTCCCCCACTCTTGGTGACTGTTGCTCTAGCTGGTGAGCGGGGGTATGACACTGCCACCCTGGGAGAAACAGAGAATACAGAGGAGGTCAGTGCTTTCAGATATACGTTTCCGAAACCAAATCCAGAAACTCAAGCTATTTCAAGAACATCCTTGAGCATTTTATATGACATCATGCACACAGAATGCTCTCCTACTTTGAGTAAATCTTCCCATTTTTATTTATCCCCTTCTGAAGCACAAGTTTCCCTCCACTCCTGAGCACATTAAGGAATAAATTTAATGATTATCACAGCCCTGGCTGGATAGACTCAAGATCCTTCTAAAGAAATTTCAGTGCTACACATAATCTTAACTGCTCTCCAAAAAACAGATCTTGCTCAAGTTATTCAATTGGCTCATATTTCACCTTGAGGTAGTGTTTGTAACGAAGAAATTGTGCAGGACACCAGATTAATGCCTTGCTTCTGAAAATAAAGCTCCATGTGACCCTACATGCCCCAAGAGATAGGTGGCTGCAGGGCCAGTGCCATTTGGGCTGCCACAGTGCTGCCGGCACATGTCTGTGGCGTTGGCAGGCAGTGGAGGGGCCATGTCCTGCAAGGCTGGGTCCTATCTGCTGGGATCTTCCCAGACCTTCCTGCTCCTCACCCTCGACAACACAGCTGCTGTCCTGCCATCACACAGCCAAGGAGAAGATCAGTTCTGCTGAGTTCCACCCAGGCTTAGAGGCCTGGGGAAGTATAGAAACTTTCACACTGGTCCCATCACAACAGGTCTTCCCCTCAATGGCTTCTGAAAATCTTATCATGAGAGTGAAGAGTCACTTGCCCAAAAACCACCTACATTTGCTCAGGGGCCTTAGCACCTCCTGTAGGTGCTCAGCACAATGCAGGATCAAGCCCCAAACTTATCTGTTGTTTAAATGCTAAAATTACAGAGAGCTTTTGCTCTCATAGCATTACCTCCCTGTCAGTCATGGCTCATACTCTTTGTATCTGACTCACATTTCCTAGAGACAAGAAGAAATCTATCTACATTTATATAATGCTTAAGTTAGACTGATTTTGTATTTGCTTAGGGTTTTGGTTTTCCTGTTTCTTATAGAATCATTAATCTCCTAATTCACTTGTCCCTTTTTCTTTTTTTTTTGCAGTTCTAATTCATCCATCTGGGAAGCACACTAATTGCTTCCAAGGTAGGAAGTGGTTTATAAGCAAAGTATAATTGATCTAAGCACAAAGTATTAATTTGTAGCGATCTTGTATTTATTTTAACAGAAGCATAATCTTAGCATTATTCATCAGATGCATTTTTAGTACCAACAGCTATAATATTAAAATTATACTGCATAAATAGCAGTTTTTCAAGGGTTTTAAAAGAAAACATAAGCATAAACAATTTCAGTGTCACTGACTAATTCATGTAAAATATTACACAGAGTATTACACAAACTGGCTATTTTATGGTAAGTAATATGGAGCCAAGACTGCAGGGCTACTGAAGGAAACACAGTGATGCCAATTCATATTATAGCAGAAGGTAACTCAAATTTCTTAACCCCTTGAATGCTATCTATCTGCCTGCATCTAAAGAAAGGTTTAAAGGCATCCTTTTGGTTTCCTTTTCCAATGTTTGAAATATTCAAAATATGGCAGCTCATAATTAGTGCGTGATATTAAGTATTAACGTAATTTTTCTCTCAAATCTTCCCCATTTCAGATTTGTAATTTCTTGTGGGATGTACAAAGGGGTTAGTTGTTTCCCAAGAATTCCCTTTGTTGCTCTATGCTGGATGTGGTCACAGCTAGATAGTTACAGCTTCATGAGACTTCTAACAAGAGAGATAGTAGAGCCTGGGGCTCTATTTTCTTTGACTAACAGCTATCTGTGAAAAGCCTCCATCTTTACGGCAGGAGTTACATTGTTCTATCAATAAAACGTGTGTATGATAACAAAGGGAGGGAAATGCATGGGCCCTGGGGATAACACAAGGTTCTTGATCAGATGACATTGGTTGTTTATTTTTCATCTCGTGGAATCCATGTGAATGTAAGTATTTTGAAGAATTTGGCAACATGCAACTTCCACCCTTGGATAAAACCACAAGGGAAAAATCCTTCAAAGAAAATCTCATCCATGAGCCTTTTTATTTCCAGTTTTTGGAGATAAAAGTCTTCATTTCAGCTTTGAAATCTGCTGCAGAAGGGCTATTTATTTCCAAGTAACAAAATCCCAAAGAAATTCCGTCTTTTCTCTCATCTTTTAAAAATAACTAATACTTTCTTAAAGGATATGAAGACTCATGTTCACCTATTGAACATATAACATCTTAGAAGTTACTCGTTAATATATTGGCTTGAGAAAAAAGTGGCTGAGTTACTGGGTAGCAAGTAAATTTTGGTTTCAATTAAATTTATTTTTTTTTTATGACACTGGGCTTGTGTCCTTGCATGGTCCACTACAGCATGACACCTTCGCAGGTGGCCCAGCTGCCCCAGGCATGGTGCTGTCCTGTACCTCCATAGGCTATATTTCCACACACCAGCTTCATTATACCTGTTCCTTTTCTTTCCACGCATCACGTTGGACCTAAGCTGCCTCTTAGTAATTCAGTGGCTCCTCCTTTCATTTTTCTTTTCTACCAGCAAACTCCTCATCCCTTCAGAGCTTCCTTTCTCCCTGAAAGGCTTTGCCTTCTCACACTGCTTTGTAGTGTCTATGCTCACCATAATCTGCCTTTTACAGTTGGCCACCCTCCTTCTCTTTTATGCATAAGGGAGATGCTTCAGTACCCCCTGAAGTACCTTATATCAGCAAGGTCTCCATCTATGTCGTTCTGCTTTCCTCCACCCTGTCCCTTCTTCCTGCTCGTTCACTTAAACCTCTTGAGCAGTCTTAAAACTTTGCAGATATGCCTCTTCCCTCCCCTTTCCAGTGGTTGTACTTAAGATGACATCATGCAAGGCCAATATCATGACCTCCCTGTGCAAATCAAGGCTGACTCACTGCCATAGCTACATTCCATTTTTCTTCATTCAAGACCCTGCCAGCTACAGCTAAAGGGAACAAGGAAAATGACTGCTTACTTGTCTTCTCTAGTCCACTCATGTTCACCTTTTTCTTCTCATAGTGTTTTAAGGAGTCCTGACAAAGTGGTAGACTATCAGCCAAGAAAGTCAACCCAGGTATCTTTGTGGACTTGCTTCTTAGTTTTCTTTTGTTATGAAAAACATAGTGATTCAAACTATGGAACAGGACAAAACAGCAGGACAAATTACAGAGAGATGTTCATTCCAGGGTTTTCAGCTCCACTAATGCTTTATGATGCTTTTGTGCAGTTACACAACCTAAGGCAGCCCTTAACATAGATAGACGAATTTCAGGTATCTTCTCTGTTTCAAGAAGTTAACCTATGGCCCAACTTGATTCTCAAGTTAGGGGTCCATGAAAAGGGGTGAAAGTCAACAGAAATTCAAAAGCAAATGGGAGCTTTGCAAACAAAATTGGATTTACAAGCCTGGATGTGAACCCAGAAAAAAATGAAGTCCCCAGCAAAAAAATCTGGAATGCTAAAATACATGTTGTAGTATGTGTTTCTATGTGAAATAACACTATTTTACTTGTAGGGCACATTAACTGAAACAATAAGGGAGTGTAGCGTAATCAGAAAGGAGGAAGCACCCATCTAATGAAGTTCTGTTTAAAAGAAACAAATGCACCTGTGCTCTGTTGTGCTGTATCTGGTGCTTCATTATTATAAAAATAACAGAGGATTTAGTTTAGTTTAACTTTCAGAGGTGGCTTGTACTAGTAGCACAGATGGTTAAGTTGAACTGCTCTTCATATTCAAGGGCATGATTGATGCTTCAGGACAGATACTGTCAGGGTTAACCAAGGGCACACTCATCAGAGCACAAGATATACTATATGCTTTGGAGACTGGAACCCTCCCTACCTATGTTGCTATCATGCTCATCTGCAAAAAAAAGTTGTTAATTTAACAGAGTGATCTGAATTGGTTTATTTTCCCTTAGAAGTAAATTATAGAACTACTTAACCAAAAGAAAAATCAGTAAAATTTTGCACTTCTAAAAAAAATTTTCTGATGTACCGATAATCACGTAATTTTTAGTTAAGTAAAGCTGAAAATGTAACTACTTCCTTTGTAAAAAGGAAGTTAACAGCTTCAGATTTTTGCTAGGCTTGTATAATAAAAAAATGACAACTAAACTGCTTAATGGATAATACAGTGTTTCCAAAGAAGATAAAGACAACTAAATGTACATCATCACATTCATTATTTTTTGCTTTCACTCATTAAATAAAAAATATATTGTTGTTTTAACCTTTGATTCTAAATCCTAGCTGTATTTATGTAAAAGAAATGAATCAAAGATAGCTGCAGTAATGAAACTTTAATGTGACATAGAATCATAGAATTGTCAGGGTTGGAAGGGACCTTAAAGATATCTAGTTACATCCCCCCTGTCATGACAACCTTTTGTCGTATTTAATTATGAGAATATTTTACTTATTGCAAAGTATCCTGCATAATACAGGTTCTCCATTATAAAATCTTCTCTCTCTTTTATAATTCATTCAAAATTTAAAATACTGGTACACAGTACTAAAACATCCAATTGAAGTTTAATATAAAAATATCAGCACAAAACTCCTTTTAAAGTCTGTTTATTGTGAGCAACCCAAATGCCTGTTTAATTATTATTAGTTGTAGTATTTTAATAGAATTTGCACCCCTACAGTTGCTAATTCATACCATATCCGGTATTTTGACGAGATAAGAAATATTAAGTAAGAAAACAGTTAAGTATTCAAAGGGTTAATTTGCCTGGCATCGTCATAATAAATTTTTTTTTGCATCTTCTTCAGTTCAAAATCCAGCTTTGAGACTGAGGAAGGCTTCCAAATCACATCAATTAAGTAAGAGCGGTCCTTTTAACCAGTAGCAGTTTGATTGCCAATGACTCGAAGAATCTCTTTATGAATGCTTGGTTCCTGTGTATTTATACTTGTATCACCCACTTGACCATCTTCATAACTAAAAAAAAAAAAGTACAGAAAATAAAATAAAATTAGTATTTTATTGATCTGCCTAAAAGCATCCAAAACTCTGTTTCATTCAATAATCAAGAGTGCTTTTCCTGCATGTTAACAATTTTCTATTAAAATGCTCTGTTGCATTTCACTATTATATGCAGATCCTAAACTCCTGGTAGTGGTGGTTGGTAAGGCTAACATTGTCATTGAAACCCTGAGGCTGAATAAGCCACTCAACGGGGACAAGTCATAGGTGAGAAGGGAAATGCTCACATGATAGACAGGATTTCTTTAATGGATCCCTCAGCTTTAAAACATACAGCCAAACAGAAATTATAGTTTATGTATCTGGATAGACTTACTGTAACATGGGTTTATGCTATACAGTGGGAAAAGTCAGTAACTCTCCATTCATTTATTCTATAATAAAACATTCACTAAGCCTCTGTGACTAGCTTATCAGTACATTTCCTAGCAAAAGTAACTACAGAGAAAGATAAAAGATGTAGTGATTCTGAAAAGAATTTGGAAGAAATGTCTTTTAGCTACTTCAAGTTGTAAAACTATTGGGGGGAACATGGGAAAAAAAGGTTAAGGATGAACAGATGTTGAATGTCAAAAGAATCTTTCTACTCACACAAAGAAAAATCTTGTACACACGTGATCCGTATTGGGAACTACCCATATCTCTCCATGTTTGTGCAGATCAGATGAGGTTATCACTATCAGAGAAAGAATAAATTTCATAGTGATGAAAACATGCCTAGCAAATATTGCTTTAAAAGATTTGCTTTTTTATACATCTTAAATAGCCTTCTGGAAATACATAGTTTCCCACTGAATGTATGTGTTGTGTCACAGAATCACAGAATGTTAGAGGTTGGAAGGGACCTAGAAGATCATCTAGTCCAACCCCCCTGCCAGAGCAGGA
>JANHGL010001643.1:0-47506 GCA_024611195.1 Ceyx melanurus
AGACTTCCTGTTTGAGGTCAGCGCGGGGAGGGGCGGGGGAGCGCGCGGCGAAGCCTGCCCGCGGTCTCGCGCTGCCTGGCGGGGCTCTTGTCAGTTAGCAACAAAATGGCCGCGGTGGCAGCAGCTCTGCTCCTGAGGACGGCGGCGGTGGCGGCGGCGTCCGTGGCGGTGGCGGCAGCGGCGGCGGCAGCAGCGGCGGCGGCGCGGAGGAGCGGGGGACCGGCCCGGCAGCACTGAGCCCGGCACCGCCTGCCTGCGAGCGGACGACGCGAGAGCGAGCGGGAGAGACGGAGAGAGGCGCTGCGGCCCCCCCCTTCCCTGCGCACCCCAGCGAGCCCGGCTGACCGATTTTGCCCGAGGCGCTGCTGCAGCCCCTTGGGGAGACGCTGCTGCCTCGGCCCTCGGCCTGCCCTGCCCCCCGCCTTCCTCCCCTTCTCGGGGACAAGGGTGCCTGGGTCCCTGCTCCCCCCCGCTTCGGCGAGGGGCTCCGCTGCGGCAGCCTCCCGCCGCCCAGATCCCTCGCCTCGCCGCCCGGAGACCCTGCGGATCCCTCCGGAGGAGACGGGGAGAGCCCGCGGGATCTGTCTCCTCCTGCCCCCGGATCCCCTGTGCGAGCGAGGCAGACAGTTGGGTTTCCCCACACCCCCCGTCGCGTCCCCCCCTCCCGTCCGTGAAAGACTTTACTGGATCCTCCTCCTCGGATCCCCTCCCCGCTTTCGCTCCTTCCTGCGAGAGAGGCTGCTGGATCCTCCTCCTCCCGCCGGAGAGGCTGCTGGATCGTTCCGACGGGTCCCCGCCAGAGAGACGCGGATCCTCCGCCCCTGAGAGACTGACTGCGGCGGGTCCTCCGCCCCTCCGGACCTCCTGGAGCCAGAGACTCGGCGGGACCCTCCTGCCCGGAGCCCATGTGAGACTCCGCATCCCTCCTGGCTCCGTGCTGGGTTTTTTGTTTGTTTTTCTTTTCCTTTTTTTTTTCTATTTTTCATTGAAGGGGGGATCCATCTTAAAACTCTTTTCTGGGTCCCGGTTTCTCTTTTTAATTTGCACTTTTAAAAAAACCCCTCAGATGCTCCTCCATGTGGACTGAGAACACATCAAGACACACACACGAGAACTCATCCCGATCAACTCCAAATCCTGGCTTTTGTGGGTTTTGCTGCAACACATAAAAGCAAACTTGTATTTAAGACAAAACTCGTGCAAAAATTTAGCTGGGGACTTGAAGGTGTTTTTTGTTTTATTGGTCTTGATTTTGTTTTGGTTTTCCTTTTGCTTCACTGGAAATCAAAAGCTTGTTTGGAATTGGACCTGCTTTTGCTGCACTTCTCCTCTGGGCTGGATAACACTGAAGCTCTTTGCTTTTCTACTTGGATAGTGTTTTCCTGTTGATCTGTTTGTTTGTTGTTTTTTTGTTTGTTTTTTTCTTCTGTGTGGTAAGCTTTTTTTTTTCCCTTTTTGAGGGGGGTAAACAAACGACAACAGAAAAAAACCTTAATTTTTTGGCCGTGTGAGATTTTTTTTCCTATTCAGATTCGTGAAATTACGGGTACATTTACTAAAAAAAAAAAAGAAAAAAAAAAAAGGAGCATTAAAGTAAGAAAGGAACACGTCAGAAAGACCCCTACACGATAGACAGAATACTCGTTTCCTTGCAGCAAGACTGAATCGAAAGCTGCCAAAGAGCCCCATAAAGAAAAGACTAAAAGGTAAGAAGGGGTAACAGCCTTTCTTCATCTGGGCACGGTAGAAGTTAGCAGTGGAAGGGACCTGCTAAGCCAGCGCAGACCTCACTTTTCTCCCACGTCTAAACCAGATTTTTATTTTTTTTTTTAATTTACTGCTTATTATTAGTAAGTGAAACACGTCACACCCGAAAACATTTACAAATCCATTTATTTTCATCAGATACCTTTTTGCTCTACACTGCAGATATATCTTTTTTCCTTGCTAGAACCAATTCAGTATTTCTTCTGTGCAGCTTTCCACAGTTCTAGCCCGTATTGTGCGCAGAGCGTGGGACAGAAGTGCCGCTGGGGTGGCTGTTGTGACTTTGAGCCCCCTTCTGCTGCAGACGCCGCCGTGTCCACTTGCTTTAGAACGTCCACGTGTAGACAGGATCGCGGAGCGTGTTGGGAACGCTCCCGAGTGTGGATGGAGCTGAGAGCAGAGCCTCCGGCATTGTCCTTCGTGGCTGCTGCTTGTTGAAAGTTCAGATCTCTAGATCCCCTCTTACCCCCCCTCGTAATGAGATTAGGGGGATCTACTGCAGTTTTCTCCCTGAGTATTCGCAGGGAGGTTTTCGCCTGAACCTGCACGTCCAGTGGGAGAGGGAATGTTAAGCCGAGTTGATGCCTGTAACTGCGACGCTGCAGGGAAGAAAATGGGGAGGGTTCGGTTGTTAACCTGAGAAATCCGGACACGCTGGAAGTTTATTAATTGAATCTTCTTTGTTTGTATCGCAAGTTTGTGTCAAAGGTTAATCGTCTTAATACGTAATTAGTTGAAGGTCCAATTACGGGATTTATTGAACTCAATTGGGTTCTTTTCCCCCTCTTTTTCCACTAAATATGCTGCTAGGCTTCATTCTTGATTCTCTGCTACAACTCGAGTGTCTGGGGGCTGATACCGACATAACAGCCAGTTTAAATTTAGAAATAATTTTCACTACGTCATGCCCCATGTCCGTTGCATGCTTTTTCTCTCGTATGCATATGCATGTACCTGACGGATTTATTCTGATTTATATACTGACATTTGCTCTGCGCATTAGGTCAGTTAAGGTACTTAAAAATCCACTGAATCGCGCTGTTAGTGATGCAGAGCTTTAAATCAGGTGGATGCCGGTGGGTGCTCTGTGGACCCAGAGGACAATGCCAGGGTAGAGGAGCAGGAGAACATCTCCACTGCTGCTGATGAAAGCCTTGTCTGTAAAATCCTGCCCGAGTTGCAGACGGTGGGTGATGCTTCGT
Source organism: Ceyx melanurus (assembly GCA_024611195.1). Lineage (NCBI taxonomy): Eukaryota > Metazoa > Chordata > Aves > Coraciiformes > Alcedinidae > Ceyx > Ceyx melanurus. The sequence goes on from JANHGL010001643.1 coordinate 2,970, forward strand.
TTGGGTTTTTGTGTGTTTTTGAAATTCACCTACATCTGAGAATGGAATTGCAGCTCCCTGTCGGAGATGACTGGGAAATCATGTCAAGCAGGCAGTGGGAGGAACACACCGCTCTCCTGCTCCCCCCGAGCTTTCCAAGCAAGTAGTAAGTAGGTGACTTGCAGAGGGTGCAACCTGTGCCTAGCAGAACACATCGTTCTCTGTAGTTACGGTTCCTTAAACTCGGATATCTGTTTGGCTACTACTTTTGAACTCAAACCGGGGCGTTGAGCCTGCCCCCGAGTGCACTTGTTCTTCCTGCTCCGGTTCCTGAAGGTATTTGCAGAACATTAGAGCATCAGTGTCAGACCCGTGAGCAGAGCTGCCGTACCCATGGGAGGTTTGTCCTGTGCTTGTGGGACTGGTGTCACCCTTCTGGGGGTGACATGCCAGAGGCTGACACACGGGTACTGGGCAGCCTGCCTGCTGCTGGGTTTGGGACTCCCGTGTCTGTGAAGAAAGTTAAACTAAATCAGATTAATCTGAACTTCTATTTTGTTGTTGGGCATGACGGCTGAAGGGGGCTGGCAGCAGTGTAATAACGCCTTGTCTCGCTTGGACCTTATCTTCAAAGGAGAGCCTACCTTATCTGGCTTGAAGCTGCCTGCCTGGCACACAGGTTGTGCAATGCAAAGGTCTCGGTGCAGCTCTTGAAGAGATGCTGCTGCCGTCAGGAACCTGCTGGAGCCTGGGAGCAGGGATCTGTTCAGGGCAGTAGGAATCTGTTGGCAGGGCTGCCTTGTGGGCAGTATTCTCTACTTTTGACTAAACCTTTTGTTTCTGGTGGGGCGGGCTGACTGACTTTAGAGCTTTTCTGCACTGCAGGATAAAATACCATTTATTAGTGTTTCTGTCCTCTGTGTGGTTTCTCATATTGACCAGTTTAATGGACCCGAGGAAGGGAGCAGTGTGTTATATTCACCGTTCCATACCTTCAGCTCCTGTGCTGCGGTTACATCTGCTGCAGGAGGGGATTATTCAGTAGTTGGGCTCTCGCTGATGCAGGGCGTTAGTCTCACTAGGCAAGTAGTTGTGGGGAGCCTCGGTCTGTGCCCTCTCTGTGCTAGTGGAATTGACTCTCTGGGATGCTGCCCTTGGGGTCTTGATTCGCTGTTAAGAAGCATTTGATAAGTTAAAGGTTCAGAGCCCCTCTTGACCCGGTGTCATTGCATCTTTCAAAGTCTGCCTCTGATCACCTGGGAATAGGATGAGGTTTTTGCCTCACCGGCTATTGCACAGCCAGCTGAAGCTTGCTGGGATGAATGAGAAGCCACCTCTCTGGATTGATTTATTTATTTGCCAGGGTTTGTCTTCCCTCTTAAGATAGTAAGTTATGCCTTTGAATTTTCTTGGTCCTTTGATAATGTTAAGGGAAGGAGGGTAATTTTATCCTTTTTTTTTTTTTTTTTTTTTGGGTCAGAAAGAGCTTTTTAAGACTTGGAAAGATAGTAGGATGCAATTTCCTCAATAGGAGAAATGACATAATTGGGCATAAGAGTACTTTTAACTTGAAGATTCTTTGTTGACCTTTTCAAAGCTCCCCAGATACAAGGAGCTGGAATCGCAATAAACCAGAGTAAAGTTAAAAGGTTTTGTCAAGCAGCAGCTATAATCTTTTTGTGTCTCGAAGCAAACTGTTGCTGAGTGGCAGCCTTATAGAAGGCAGAGCTTGAAATCAAGTCTAGAAATAAAACCTTATTTTTCTGTTTTTCATTCACTTAATGCAGAAAGGTCAGGAGATTGTACTCATGGAAGGGATTTACTGCCTGCTGTTAACTCGCAATGACCTGTGCTTTTACAGGCCCTTCAGACGGTCTGTGTGCTGCAGGCACCTTTTCTCTTTCCTGCTCAGTTTACTATTAAAAACCCAAGAGCAGCGTTTACTTTCGGCTTTAGCTGTTAAAAGACTTAACCAAGCCTGGTGTATGTGGGAACGGGTAAGATGTTAACTTAGCAGCTGGCCTCGCCGAGATAAACATGCGCTTTTCCAAATGCTGTCATCTGGCCCCTTTCCAAAACAAGCCGGAGGAGGAGGTCAGGGGTGGAGCCGCGCTCGGCTTCGGTAAAAAGAGGCTTTCATTCGGAAAGAATTGATAGATAGTATTGACTGCGAGAACTGCCGATTTAGAAACGAAATGGCCAAACCTTTCCTGAGTAAACAAACCATGCTCTGTTGATGACTTGTATCTGCTTCTCCAGGGTGCAGCTGCTCCAATGCAGAACTGCTGCTCTTAAAAAATCCTTTGCCTAAGACTTTGAATGTGAGAACTGATGGAAAAATTATCATCCTTGGTTACAGTTGAGATGTGCAACACAAAAGTGCTATTGTTTTAATTGTTTAAAATTCAGATTACAAGATAATGGTAATACCATTAGAAGGTTTCCCTTTGGCCTAGAAGCTGCAGGTAGGAGCCCGTGGATCCCCTAGTATTAAAGATGAATGATAAGGAAACCTCTTAAATGCCTGTGACGCTGCAGTCTAGCCAATTTAGGATCAGCTGATGCCTTCCAGTGATAATGGCTTGAGGTTTTCAGCTGTATTATGAAGATATCAGCCAGGGCAGATAGTATTTAGAGGAGAAGTATACTTTATTGAATGGGGAGATGATCTAGAAGTGACAGTAAATTGCATTACTAAATGATCTATGCTTTCTGCGCAGTCTCTTCCCTGGTAAATGCTAGTGGTAAAATGAAAGATGGTTATTTTTAATGTATGAAAGTAGAGGAATCAAAGTATTATTTGATCTTCCTTTAGGAATCTCAGCTATTTATGAAAATCGTCTGCCAAAAGCAGGGCTTAGTTTTACATCTTAATTACCCAACGTAGATGTACTTGTGCTTATTTTATCATGATTAACTTCACTGTGGATTCCCATACACAGCTATAACTGTGTTTCTTCTTAAACTATATTTATGCAGCTTACTACCTTGTCACTAATATGTTTTAAAATCTCCTACACAAGATGTCTGAACGTGATCATAACAAACTGTCCGTTCTTGCACAGAATGGTTTCAATGCTCTTTCAGGTTTTGTCAAAGATTGCATCACTTGTGGAAAATGAAGCAGTGCATCTGATTTTAATGCTTTTTAAACATGTAACGTTTCTCTCTATCCTTGTAAAAAGGCTTCTTTCACTGAAGAAGCCAGATGAAGACATCTGTAAAATAACTAGCTATTCTTAAGTCTCATGCTTCAGGGTTTCAAGCTTCAAAATCTGAGTTAGTTTTGGTCCTCACCCTGGATGTGAATCAGCACTGTAATTTTTCAGTGTTGAGGTCTTGAGTGTAGTTGTAATTCAAGCTCATAAAATATTAGCAGCTTCGGTGGTAGTGAGGTCTGCTTTCTGGAGCTCTTCCCTGTGGGTTTACAGCCAAGGATGGCTTGAGAGTGAGAACAGTTATCTGTGCTGCAGCAGTGATGTTTTATGGCTGGATGCCCAGATTGTCTAGCTTTGCACACAGCTTTATAGTTTGCCTTTGAGGGCTGTGGAGGTGGAAGTCATTTGTAATAAACAGCTCTCTGCAGCTCGCTTTTGCTGTGTATCAAAATGTACATCCATTTAAAAAATTGCAAGCTAGATGCACATTTACTTAGATTTCAATCAGGAAAGTCTGTGTTTTAGAAGCTTGCTTATGAGAAATGTTAACAATTGCTTATTGCTTTGTATTAAAAATAGCTAATATTTATCCCTTGGCTTTTTTTTGTTGTGGTTTTTTTAGCAGTAAGCTCTGAATTGCTAGAGACTGAGAAATTTTGGTAGTTTTTTTTTGTTGTTGTTGTTGTTTTTTTTTTCTCTGAGACAGAGAAAAAACTGACTTGTCAAATTGATTGGTACCCTTTGTGGTAATTAAGCCCCAGAGAAAAATATGTGTATCGAAATAGTTATCCTGAAACTACCAGCTATAGGCTCATTTAGGAAAAGGTAACACCCACCCCCATTCCACTGCAAGGATGAAAACCACCTTGGACTATGAGATGGTTTTTTTTTTTCCCCATGGATGTTTTCCTGAGGCAGAGCTGTTCTTTAATTCCCCCCTAGCTCCTTGTTTCTGGGGTCTGTGCATGTTTTCCTATGATGTCTTTCTGAAAGGATAGTGGGCATAGTGTTTCTGGGTGATGCTGGTGAAGAACAGTCTCCTAGGATGGCATACCTGTTCTCTCTTAGATGTGCTGTTTTCCTCCCTACTCCTTTTTCCCTTCCTGTGCTTTGTCTGTCCACTGTCTGCTGACTCCTGACGGTTTCCTCTGCACTTGCAGGACTTCCCCATGAGAAGTAGAAGAGCTTTTTGTTTGGTTTGAAGGCTCCAGAGTGCTCACAGTGGCTGGGATAGTGTTCTGGGTGGTCAGTATGTACACATATCGATTGTTAGCTCAAACTGACTTCTGCCAAGTCTATTTTAAGCCCAGCCAGATATCTGTGTTGTGTCAGTCTGGTTTTCGGCCTCTCAGGTCTGTTAGTTCTTCAGAATTCCCAATGTTTTCATGGCTGATGCTAATGTCGTTGGGGCTGACAATGGAGATGCTTGTTTTTTCAACAGTAGCTGCTTACTGGTGAACAAAAGAGCATCAGCCCAGTGCTTTAACACAAATCATTCCAGAAAAACAGAAGCAGTTGAGTGAGAAGGGAGGGTGTATAAAAATCCACTGTGGTGCAGATGCATAACCTGCTGTCTGCCATTTCCCTCTGTTTTCTTACAAGGTCATTAGGAGAAGACCACAGAAGGTGGTGAGCTGTGGCATTAATGTTTTTGCTTGACCTCGGTGTATGTTCATAATAGCCTTGAAGATGAGATTTCATGTGCAATGTGAAGTTAACTTTACTAGCACTGCAAGCATAGCCTAGTGGTGTGTGTTTAAATCACTCTTTATGACAGTGTATTACCAAAGACAGCCTGGAGTAGGATTCCTCATGATCCCTCTGCTAACATTGTTCTTTCTATCTCTAGGTCTCAACTTCTCTTTTCTTTCAAGGTTTTTAATCAATTACAGAAGCTTACTTAACATAGCAGAATTGCTTCCAATGTTTGTCTGAATATTTTCCACATTTTCAGCTTTGAAATGGAAGCTCTGCTTGAAAGTTTGTCTCTTGCTCCCTGGCTGTGTAACAACTCTGCAAACCTCAGCATGCTGGTCTCCTGCCAGTGCCCCTGTGCTGCCAGTGCACAGTACTGCACCTCATTCTTGGGGTGCTGCAAGAAACCCCTTTGGCATAACTGTGCTGATCCCTTCTGTTCACAACACACCTCTTCATTTTCCTGCTTATGAAACTTTGGTTTCTCTTTGCATAATGTCGTGATGTAAACTATAAAGAGGTACATGTTTATCTTTTTTAGAAATAAATTAATATGGAAAATGCATCTTATGATAATGAAGGAGAAGAGCCTGGTGGTGACAATCTGAACACACTAGTGTTTTCGGTTATGATCATCATAAAATAGAGCTGTCTGATCCAGGTCTGGAACTAAATTTGGTCTGTCACAGTAATAGAATTGCTGCTATTGAGGAGCAGAGTTTCTGTATAAATAGCACTGTTTCAGGTGAAAGATGTTATTATATGGGACTTACTGGGGCTTGGTGTATGTGCAATTTTTACTATTTCTATTCTTCTAGTCAAACTTCCAGAATCCCTTCACTTTGGAAAAGAACTATCCAAGTTAAGTCTGGCTGGTACTATCTAACCCTAATGTCAGTCTTTGTGCACCATGCTTGCATGCAGTAGTGGAGCACAGCAGTTGTGCTGCTGTTGGATGGGTGCTTACACAATGAGTTGTTGAAAAAAGACCACCAGCTTTATTTTATTCCTGCATTTGTGAAGATTAAAAGTTCTTCACAAACACCATGTGAAACACTGCAGTGACAACAGCACTCTGTGCCTTTGGAGAAATAACCCAGACTGATGGATGTCATCTGTTTGGTCTGGATAATGCTGGAACACTGATAATCCAGCTGCCTCAAAACAGTGACTCCCATCCTCACCTGTCCCCTCTCCCTCTGTCAGCATCCAGACTAGCAAGAGCTGATCTTTCTGGAATTCTGTTTGCATCTACTGATCAGATAACCCACTTGGAGGCATTTTGGATATATTTCTGAGAATATTTTCTCCCCTGGGCATTTCATAGACTACCCGAAGGCATAAAGCAGTTATTACTAAGATCATAATTGACCATAAATTGATTTCCAAAGTGGCATTTACCGCAACTGGCTTTCCTGTCCCGGCAGATAATTTACAGCTAGTTCCTTTCCCTAGCTCTCCTCCCCCCATGGAGACACTATTCATTTGCTAAGTCGAATAATGGATGGTGGCCCATTCTGATGGTGGCTCTGATATTCTAATTTATTATCGGCTGGAATTGGTGGCCAGATGCTTCACTATGAAAGTGAAGTGGAGGAATGGAGAACTTTAAAACTTGATAGACTTCATGGCAATAAGGAAGGATTATAGCACTGCACATAATCTTCTAAAATCTGGTAGATTTGTGGAGGTAAAGGTCCTAGTTTGGACCTTTCTGTTGTCTTAATTTTGGATTACAAGATGTCTTTTTTTCTACATGTTGTGGATTGAGTTTGTAGCCTAGAGATAAGTACAGACTAATGTAAGTGTATCTTCTCTCACTTGAGTGTGGTTGTTATGTTAATTTTCAAAACAGCCTTGCAGCTGAAGATGCAGTGGAGCAAAAACCTAAATTGCTTCAAAATGTATTCTCTTTAAGTGGAATTAAGTGGGCAGTGTTTTGATTTTTGCAGTTAACACTAAGAATATACAAAGTGCACTAAAGTACATTTTCTTCATTTGTGTTTAAACTTTCACATATTTGCAGTGCACAACTTTTAGTACAGTTTATTAGTCTATAGCATGTTTTGTCTTCCTTGACTGAGATCAGATTTGGTGTTAACCTCCTGCAGAGAATTCCAGGACCCCTGACATTTTATTGTGACTCTTGATTAGCTCACCAGGGTTCCTGCTAAGAATTCTTCTTTCATTCATTTGATAATTTGAATTCCCTATTCACAATGCCTTTAAATAGAATGGTATTTGGAAGACTTGAAGACAACAACTTGAATGTTCAATGAGCTCACCCAGCAAATTTTAAAATGCAGGAGGAGGAAATTAGGAGTGTGTGTATTCTGAAATCTTTTAAAAAGAAACATTTAAACATCAGACTCCATCTTCATGCACCCTTAAGTTATTTCCCTTATGGTTTCTACAACAAGGAGTTGTGTTGGTGTCTGTCTTTTTTCATCTTAGCTTGCTGTGTTGGGAGCCAGGTTTTCACCTAATGTACAGCTGTATTTGGGAGCAAGCAGCACACCATAAGGAGGTGTGTGCCCATACAGCAGAATGTCAGCTTTCCAAGGCAGCATAGAGAGGATTTTGTTCTGCACACTCAGCACACTCCAGCCTGGCTTGTGTGCACCTTGTAGACACCATATGCCTTTCACCCACCAGTATGGATGCTGGTGATGCTGGCAGTGCTGGGGAGTGCCATCCTGCACTCTCCATCATGAGGAGTCCTACCTGTGAAGCCACTGGCCTTTCACTGCCTCATCCTGACCTCTGTCCCTTGAGCCTCCTGGAGTTGGGGCTGCATCAGTGTCCTGCACCTCCTCAGTGCTTGTGTGTCTGAGGTGACACCTGGAGATCTCTGCAGTAGGATGGTGGGTTTCTAGAGGCTGGTTGTTGCAGGCTTCTGCTGCACAGCTGCACCTGGCAAACTCCGCCTGGGAGGAACATCAGGAGGTCATCTCAGCTAGGCAGGTCTGTACTGCAGTCAGGTGACACATGCATGTCTCTAACATTGCTGCTGTCACCGTGTCACTGGTGTGTGTTGGTGCTCTTGCACTGCTCTGGTAGTTTCCCTGCCTGTGGGCAGGAGCCAGGGAAGTGTATCCACGTTTTTCTGCTGTGCCTCTGGCAGGAACCCGACCAAAAGCAAAGGATTTCTCCCAGATGTGGCCTCTCCAGCCTTTTTAATCACCCTAGTGCTGCTCAGGAATGTGGCAACTGGCTATGGCTGCTGTGAGCTGGGTGTCACTTGTTGAAGATGTGTTGGCAGCACCTTTTCCCTAGAACAAGCACAAGAGCAGCATTGTAAATATACTTGTCTTCAGCACAAGTTCTGCTGCCTCCTTTTTGATCTAGTGGGTTTTGTCGTCTAGCTTGACCTGTCTGAGAGCACTAGCCCAGTCCTCATCTCCTCCAGTAAGGGAGTTGAATGTGCTTTCACCTGCTGATGACAAAGTGATAGGACTCAAAATAACTAGTTGAGTGTTGGCAGGTGGTGGAAGGGGGAAAAGGAGAACTAGGGCTGTTGGAAATTCCTACAGGCAGAATGGCCCATCATTGTAGTGATGCAAACTGCCTTATTTAAAAAAAAAAACCCAACAAAACAACAAAGAATTGGAAAGGTTTAACTGTGCTTGCTGCAGGGTGTGAAGTGCTACACACAAGCAGTGTTCCTTGCTCTGTCCTGCAGCAAATACTGTCACTCCTGACCCTGGTGCTGTGGGGCAGGTGACGCACTGCCCAGCTCCTCCAGCCCTGGGAGTGGTCAGTGCCTGGGAGAGCCTGGGGCTGTGGTCCCTGGCAAAACATCCTGTGGAGCTGTTGCTCCTGTTCCAGTTTCCTGGCCTCCTGCTTCTCAGTGTCCTTGTGCAGCTGCCCCAGGAAGCTGTGCTCCTCTGACATCTTCTTCAAGTCCAGCTAAGAAATTTGAGTCAGAAACTTGACTATAGGTTGCTTCTAATTCTAGGTCAGTTATTCAGTGATATTTAGTTGAATAATTTGTCCATGTGGGGCTTTGCCTCTGTTGGCACAGGGCTCTCATCTTCAAAAGTATTTGCAGAAACCAAACTAGCAAGGAGTATCTGGAGAGAGGAAAAGATGCTGCACTCATGCTGAGCTGCTGCTGGATTTCAAAACTCTTTGTGTATTATGCCTCAGGAAGACTGAGGAAGAGCTCTGGACCAGATGCTACATAAACTGATGGTAAATATTCTCAGGCCTGGGAGGATGGCAGTGCTGTGAAAAGTTATTTTAGTTTTCTGTGGTGTTTGCTGTCTGTAGCTTCATTTTCCAAGGGAGGAGTCAGCCCGTGTTTGGGGGGGTGGGGGGAGGGATATTGTTTACAGCATGTTTCTTGCTTTTTGTAGCCTGCTTTGAGTGGTTGATGTAATGCAAACTTTATTTTTGGGTGTATTTTTTTTTCCATTGGACCTTGCACAGCCTAAGCAGTGTACTTGATGGGATACTTGAGATGCTTTAGGGTGTTATCAGCAGAATGAGGGAGCAAATCCAGATACATTCCATGCCTGAGACATATACAAGGGGGAGGATTTGTGTACAGTGTTCTAACCCAGGCCCAGATTTTCTTCCTATCTACTTAAGTTGTCCCAGAGTGGAGCTTCTATCTCCATTAATGGGCTTGTTGTGTGGAGAGCAAAACCTTCCCAGAAGAGGTGTTTGGACCCATGTGACAGCAGCTTCACACCCTGTGGGATCTCCAGTAGCATGTTCATCTGGGTTGGGAGTCTCTTGTCTGAGCAAACCTGGTGGTCTCCCTGACAGTTCTGCTCTTCAGATCCACTCCTGTTGGTGTGCACTGCTTAGTAATTGAGGTGTAATGTACAGCTCCCAAAACATTCCCATTCATGCTCCAGTACTGTTGTCAGTGTGGGGTCTCTGGGAACCATCTGGGGGAATCTGAAACAAAAGGAAGTCTGTAGATGAAAACAAAAAAAACCCCACCATTATATAAATGCTTCTGGGGCTTGGCAGTGCTCAAATATGGACTCATCAGACTGCTGGTGTCTGATTTACCACTTAGTTAATCTGCAGCCTTAGTCTAAGAAGGCTTTTTCTTTGGGATTCTCCCACTCCTAGTGACTGGTCATCAACTGGTAGAGGCTCAAACAAGGCCAGGTCAGTGTGCTTTTTAAAAATACCTACAGTTGAACTAGCAGCTCTTTAGTCTGCCTTACTTTTTGTTCCAATCTGATTTACTTCATTGTTTACCTTCTGTGTACAGGGAGTGACAATGAGTTAACATGGGTGAGCTGAAACTGTCCAGTGAGAGTCTAGGTACTGCATTAAATAGGAGCTGGTACTCTCCTGGAGGTCCTGCCAGTGTTTTATTGCTCTTTAACCAATAATCCAGAATGTCATATTAAGAACAGCAGGTACTGCTGCTGGAGGTGGAACCTTGAGACAAGGTGTGTAACACACTTGCTCTTTTTTCTTCTGATCATGGAATTTCTACTTTACAGACTGAAAGAGCAGGATTATTAATTTAGTCTCTTAGGCAACCTAAAAATCTCCCTGCAGTTTCAGTAAGATTTTTGAATTGAATATCTTTCTTTTCACACCCTGTTCTCAACTAGTGCTTCAGTCTTCTGTGCTATCTTTAAATGGCAGCAGCTCCATTCTGCTCCTGCAATAAATTTCAGTTGTGAATGAAGTTGTCTGTGCACATCTTGCACCTTACTCGTGTGCTGTGGATTAAAGAAAGCCTGGAAGGGAGCATCTAAGGATCAAGTCTAATCCCTCACAGTTCCAGGCAGCAATGGAGAAGGGTCCACAGAGCATCACAGCCATGAAGGTACCTACCAGTCCTCTGTAACAGTCAAATCAAGAAATAAAAACACACAACACAGAGCCAAAGCTACATTGTACAATAAACAGAACAGTCCAGGCAACAGCACTTAGTGCTCAGTTTCTGTGCAGAAGCTTTGGTGGGATGTCTAAGTGACTTCAGAAACTGGACTGTTGTCAGGAGATCAGTTTAGTGTTCATGCTTCAGGACATGTTGACCACATCCTGGGAGCATCAGAGGACCAGGCCCACAGTTGTTAGCAGTGGATGATGTTTTGGAGGAAGGAAGTCTGTCAAGGCAAATAATGTATTAAGGAGTGACAAGTGCAGGACAGGGGCATAATTCACAGCAAGAAACCCCAAACCATGGGATTAATAAAATAAATGGAGGTTCTTTACAAGAACCACTGGTGTAGCTTCAGTTCTGATTCCCTGTAGGAACAGGTTTTACACCCAAACTTTGAAATAGCAGGGTTTAGTTTCAAGCTGCATGATCACACCTATTCATGTAACTTGTTTCTAAACTTACCTTGTCAGCAGTGGTTGGCTCAGGGCTTCTCCCCCACTGAGTCCCTGAAAAGGGCTTTGTAGGATTTTACTTAGTGAATGGATAGGGGCCACCAGCTTCCAGTCTAATTGCCTTTGTGTCCAGGCGTCAGTGTGGCCTTGTATCAATGTTACTTCTTGATAAAAATAAGACTTCCTTTCTTCAGGTATTTTTCTTCTTCTCTCCCCCAGATGTATATTTATAAAGATTTGGTATGTCTTTTTATGTTGGATTTTTAAAATATTTTTTTTTAAATGCTAGAGTGTGGAAGATTTTCTTTATTCCTAATCCTAATCTCCTTTGTTACAATTGAAGTTCAGTGCTACTTACCACAGCTAAAGTAGAAAGATTTCACTCCATTCTTTTCTACTTCAGCTTTTAACACCTATTTGAATAAAGGGGTTGCCATCTCTTTAGGTTAAGTGAATCCAAGTTGGGTTTTTTTCCCAAGGGCCCAGGTTTTTTTTAAATTTGTGTTCTTTCTTGTTTCTTGCCCTCTCCTCAGTTGCCCTGTATCTTGGTGCTGTGAATTGTCCCAAACTGGACACAGAGCAGCAGCTGAGGAAATTCTGTCCTTTTGTGGTGTTGTTGCTTTGCTTTTGGATTGAGAGCTCTGCAACACCAGGGTTTTTTCCCTCCTCAAAGCTAGGAGGAGGGAAAACCTTACCTCAAAGGTATTCCCTACACGTTATTGCTAGATGTGAGTACTCCTGGCAGGCATGGTACCTGCACCCTTTCTCACTGGGTTACATTCTGCTTTCTGTGTGCATCTGGAGTTTATCAGCTTGTTCTGAATACTGTCTGTCCTTCATTCTTTTGCAGCCCAATGATGTGACATATCCTGGAAGCATAGCAAGCAGATGTGTTTTTCCAGTGGCAAAGTGGTTAATAATTTTGCTGCTGGACATGTGGTATACTGCAAAAAAAATCCATTGGGCCTTGTTGGAAGGAGAAGTGCTGAGGTTACTTCTTTTGTGGGTATTTCATTGTAGTTTATGTTGCTTATGTTCCCTACTTTGTTCTTAGGGGGAAAAAAAAAAAAGATTAATGTTCTTAATAAGAACACTTAGCATGTTGCTTGAGAAGTCAGTTGCTTCTTTAGCCTCCCTTTCATCCTTTCCAAAAATACCTGCAACTGGACTATAGGAAAAAAATCAGCTATTTTTTCCCCACAAATTCTTATTAGATGTTACTGTTGTACTTATTTTTCTCTTTCCCCTTTTAAGTTACACTCACAGTCTTTTCTGTTTGCTAGTCTTCTGGAGTGCCATCCATCTTCTGATGATTCTTTAAGGTAATCTGTAATGATTTAGACACAGTTGTTCTCATGGTAAATTACATCAGGCCCAGTCAGTGGAAAAACGTCCAATTTCTCTGGGGGCATTTAAAGCTGTTCTTATTTCTTCTGGCCTGACTTCTTACTTGCAGTGGTAGCAAAATAATTTAGTTCCATCTCCTCCCCCCTCCCCTTGCCAGTTTATGGAAGTTTTCCTCAGAAGTTGCATCATTCCTTCTTCCCAAATGTGGGGAAAAGGCACTCAGCAATTAACACATCTTGGGATTCTTTCATGGAGCTGTTCCCAAGCCCTTTGGGGTAAGGAAGCTGGACTCTGAAGCCTGCAATGGCAGAGACCCTGAGGCAGGGCAGCCTGGATGCTGGCTCTTTGCTGTGCCTGCCACCAGCTTGGAGCAAAGCCTCCCTCTGGAGGGCAGAGCACTCCGAAATCCTCTGGGAAGAGCACTCTGAAATCCCTCTGGGAAGCTGTCCTCATCTGCAGGCTCAGCACCAGTTCAGATGGTCGATGGCCATCTGTTCCCAGCTGACCTCTTTAGTGCAGGCTGAAACAGAAAGAAAAGTCCTGTCACTTTAGCCCTCGTTTGGTCATCTGTCAATAGTCTCCTTTTCCCACCCAGTAGCAAAACTAATGTTGCCTCTTGCTTATTAATGGAGCACTTAAAGGTTGATTTATTGTTACTTTTTAAATGCCCAATGTTAATGCATTGTTGGCTGCCTTAGATTTTGTCCCCGTTTGTTTGTGCTGGGTTTTTTTGCATATTCCCTCTTATTTATTTGACCTAGTTCTGCATGCTGCTGTTTTCTTTTGAGGTGATTGGAGAGCTTGTAATTAGGGACCAGCTTGATTCTTCTTGATTAATGACTGAGCCTAGCTATCAAGGGAAAAAAGCTGACACTTTTTAAGTCAGACCAGCCCCTTGCCTTCACCAGTATTTACTCTGGAAAGGTCAGAGAGCTGGGCTGGATAAAGATGCAGAAGGAAACAAAACAAACAATAGGCAAATGTGAAGTTTTAGTTTATTCTTCTAGTAACCATGAAAGCAGGGAGCACTGATGGTGCACTGACATCTTGGTTTAAGTAATACTCCTCCCATAGGTGAGGGTGTCTGCAATATTTTTTTAGATTTGTGGTGATTTTAACACCTGCCTGTTCCTGTGTGATTGCATTTCTCAATTTGTCCTGGAGGATCAAATCCTGCCCTTCCAGTGTTCACTGCTTTTTATTTTGATCATTTTTTTATTCCATTCCATTGCTACCCTTCAAGCTGCTGTCTTCCTTCATGATCTCAGCCACTTCTTTCTCATCATTCAGAATCAAGATCTTGAAGATCTTTCTAAACAGTAATTTTCTCAATTTCTATTTTAAACTGTATGGTCCTGGATTTGAGAATTTGGCAGGTGGTTATTTTGTGTTTCATGCCTGAGCTGCCCAGACTCTGTTGCCACCTGTGATGCGTGGCTGTGTCCTTCCAAACAGCCTGCTCTGCATGCCTTGGTAGCCTGCCTTGGGCCATTGCTCATTCCTCACTCACAGTGCTAAAGATGCAGAGTGTGTGTGTGTGTGTGTGTTTGTGTTTGTGTGTCCCATCATCATCATTGTTAGGAAAAATGTGTGTGCAGAAATGCACGATGCTTTACAGTGTAAAGTAGGATGTGAATTTAAGGTGCAGGAAGTATTCCAGAATTAGGGTATGGGAGCTGTTCTGTTGTTGGGCTAAAGGAGACAAAGACATCTGTAGACCAGTATTAAGATTGCTGTTTTGAAGGAGTAATCCAGGGAGATTCCTATGTAAATAAATAAACCTTCAGCACCTTCTGTATGTGCAAATGAAGTTCATTAGGCTGCTAGGTTTGGAGCTGGGTCACATGGCAGGACAAGAGAGACAGGTCTTGGTTTAGTCTGTAGCTATCACAGGAACTTCTGAGTTACAAAACTCTGAATGGGCATTATCCTTGCATGGAATAAAAGAAATAGATTCCACCTGAAGTTTGCAAAATCCTGTTGGAATGTCACTTCAGCAGTATTTACAAATGCCAGCTTTGGCTTCAGATATTAAGGGAATGCAGTGTCCAGCTAGAAAACAGAAGTTCTCAGCTTAAAAAAGAAAATCAGTCTAGGTTTAAGATTTTAATGTCTTTAATCAGCCTTTCTGCACAGGCACTGACAGAACACAGCCATAGTTCTCCAGTTGTTCTGACCATGGCCTGTGTTTGCTTTCCTACTCAGATAGCTCTTAATCTAGTATACTTTAAAGATAACTTTGGTTTAGGTTTGGATAGAAGGAGCTAATTGCAATCTGTAAAAATACTTGATGCTATAGTAAAACTGCTCTCTGCTCATAGAAGTCCCCATGTTTCTGAGCCATCAGATCCATACAGATGAAAAAGACAAAATCTTGCAAGTGCATTCTGAGAGACTCTGGTTTAAATCATCCGAGCCTTGTATTCATAAATTTTTTAGCATATTTCCTGTAATAAAGATTAAATTGTCGCTCAGGAAATAAAGCTGCAACACATGTCTTTTGACAATGTAATCAAACTTTATATAGCAATGTTTTTATTGTTTTCCTTTTGTTTTGCTCTTAGATGACTAATTTCTGCCTCGAAGTGACAGCAAGAGTTGCCATCTGAGAGGCCACACGGAACTTTATTTCTATTTTAAGCATATTTAAAGCACATGTATTCAGAAGTGTCAAACTAACAAACCAAAAAAACCTCAACAAAACAAAAAACACCAAAAACCACCCAAAAAACACAGCCAAGAAACCAACCAAACAACAAAAAAGAGCTCATAAAAAAACAGCAACCAAACCTGAACAGAATTCCACTAGGAGTAGCACTTCTACCTCTGGCCTTGACATTGGTGGGATACTATGGTTTAAAAAAACGGTGTATTTTTAATGGAGCAAAATGTTTGCTGCTCTTTAGTTGGGAACATCCTCTGCCATGTTGTGCTGCCTGCATAAGGGAGGGAATTCCATCTGACCCTGCTCGGGAGGTGGCAGAGCACAGCCAGCTTTGGGGGACAAAGGCTGGAAAGAGAGAAGTTCCCATCAGAGTCCAGTCTGAGTGAGGAGACTGTGGCACTGATGAAGGATGGTGCTTGGCACTGGACACGAGGTGCAGCTGGACAGGGTGCTGTGCCATCTTCTCTAGACCAGGCTTTTGCCAAGAAAGGTTGGACCAGATGATTCTTCTGATCCCTTCTAACCTGGTATTTATGAAAGGAATTTGTTATGCTCTTTTTCTTTTTTGCCTTTTTTAGTATTGGGAAAGTTGGGAAATAGGTACTTTGATAGCTTAAAGAGGAAAAGTCTGCAAGTTAAAGTGGTCATGGTGTGGTTTGGTTTTGGTTTAAATACTGCTCTGCCTATTGAAAGGGATTGCAGTGTAATTGTGGTGTTGTGAATTGCTGTAATATCAGGGGTTGGTTTAAGTTCTAACAAGAGGAAGCCAAGAAGCTTCTCATTTTGCACTGACTTGTTCCATTCACCTGCTTCAAAAACCAAGAGGGTTGGCGCTTCTCTGGGTGCCAGTCTGACAGCTTGGGAGGGTTCACTGGAGTCTGTTGGGGCTTGGGCTGGGGGCACTGGGTGGACTTTCTCACTTTTCAGTGACTGAAATACTGGGGACTGTTCTGTGGAGCCAGTGGGAATCAAGTCAAATCTCTCATGGTTTCAGTGCACTTTCCTTGGCAGTGTGAGCCATCCTTTCTTGTGGGGTCCATTTAAAAGTACTATTTTAAGCAGCCTTAAGTGCAGTGTTAAATATGTGATGCAAATGCTCACACACAGCTCTGAATAGTGAATGTTTGGCAAATGATGTACATAACAGCCTGTGAAAGGTGGCCCTTTGAAATCAGCACAATATGGAGCAGTTGTGCAAGAGATGAATGTCTGATTGTGTCAGTCAATAATCAAAATTCAGACACCTAATGTCACTTTAGATGTCCTGACCTCCAGTTGTGCTCCAAGCACTTCCACATGCACCTGACCTCCAGCTGCTATTACAGACTGGGTTTTGCCAGATCTCTCACCTCTGTAAATGGTTGGAATGCTGTGAACTGACTAAAAGGGTACAGACAAAATGTGTTATGGGGATTATTTGAAGGTATGTTGTGCAAAATCTGAGGGGTTTCTGCTTCTCCTTCATGTGAAGAGCTTGCCCAGCCTCCCAGACATGTTGTAATAAAACAATTGAGCAAAGAGGTTTAAAACTAAAAGGACCTTTTTTTAACCAAAAAAAAATTCAAAATCCAAGCTAAAATATAAAAGGCCTTTGCAAGTAGACCTTGCAAGTGAAATGGAAAGCAGTAATAATTGAGGCTAAAAGTGATATTAATTAATAATTGAAAGGCAGGGAATCTGATAATAATAGTTTCAGCTCATCAGAAGGAGTATTCTCAGAAGATCCGTAAGGCTCATAATTTATCAGGACCTAAGGAGCTGACAAAGGAGAAAAATATATTTACAGAGAAGTAAATGAACTATTTGCATAGGTATTTATTTGGAAGGATCTTGTGGAGATTCATTGTTCTAACCATTTATCATGGTTCTGGACAAAGAAAGCTTAGCTGATGATGTTTCAAGTAGATTTTCTTCTTGTTTTGGGACAATGTAGGTTACATTTTAACCAAGATTCTACTGGAATAGTCTTGGGTTTGTATTAATGCAGATTCTTCAGCTAGAATTTATAGGATGAACAGAGTGATTTGAATTTATCTGGGCCTTAATTTAACAACTGAAGAATAAAATTGATGCATACAAGAAACTAAGTATATGATTAAAAGAAGAAAAATAGTTGGACAGTAATGTATTTGCTCATGATCTTTAAGGAGCACTGTGCACCATAGCTGTTGAAAGCCAGCAGAACTTGCATTAATTACCTGGGGCTGCTTCTTCCCTCCCACCCTGAAAACTTTAATTTTTTTCCCTAGAATGTACTTATGAGTGATCGTGGAAAGAGGTTCCAAATAAAACTGATTCTTTTTAATTTTTAAATGCCTACTATTTTATTTGTCATTGGTTTCAATTTCAGAATAGCTCTTCCCCCCCCCCCCCATGTTTTCATTACAGCACTAGGAATGGCCTTTTTTATACATAAAACATAGCAAGTCAGCAATATAAGTATGGATTATTGACCTTCCTAGATGAACTTCATCATATTGAAAAGCTCTTCCCAATCTTTTTGTTTTGCCAGGGAGAAAGAACAAGAAACACAAGAAGAGGAACATTTGATGGAAGAAAAGAAAAAGAAAAAGCAGGAAGAAAAGAAAAAGAAGGAAGGTGCTCAGAAAAAGGTTTGTTCATGTCACTGATATAAATGATATATTCACATTTATGTGCAATGTGCAGATACAGGTTCTGCAGCCTTCACTCCTGTGAATAACTGACAAGTGAGCAGCCCTGTTACCTTGAAGTGAAGCTGTGGTCAGAAAGTGTCTGCAGAAGCAGCTGTGACAGCTCCTTGGGGCTCCCCAAGCTGCTTCCCACCCCCTGTTGTTAGGTTACCCCTCCCACAGCCCCCTCACCTGGGCTTAATTCTGTTGAGTGGTCTGAAGTTCCTGAGTGCACTTGTTTGGTTCAGAACCACAAGTGACAGAAGGCTGGGTGGTAGATGGGGGTATCTCACCCTGCTTGCCATGCTTTTATACTGTCTCTTTGGCATCTGCTTTTTACTTTGATCAGACACTCCTAATTCATGGAATTAAATTACCATTCTCCAGTCCTTAACTGGACCCAATGCCAGCTAAATGTGTGCAGTTCTGCAGAGTGTTAGACCTGCAACCCTGTAATTATTGGGTATCAGCTCAAGTATTGACAAGTAGTTGATTTAGTTTGTTCTGTTCTTCTTTTCAGGCTGCTGAACAAAAAACCAAAGGTAAATTCATGTTTATTCTTTGACCCATTTTATATTTTTGTAAGTTTCTTTAAAAAACACATTTATACTTTTATTCTCTGTATCTTTTCAATGGGGAGGGTTCATCTTACTGAGTTGATTGTAAGATGAATTCTTACAGTTTTGTTGGAGGAGTTGACTCCATGTTGGGATTTCAGCATGAGCTTTTACTTTAATTGTCTTGCTCTGGGAGTCAGTGTCACTTTTTTGATAAGTACATACAGATTAAATTTCTGTGAAACAACAACATCTGTCACCTTTTTTTAGCTGATGTTGAGGGATGTAGTTTTCCATTTAGTTTATAGTAGCTATTTATCTCTTTCAAGGACAGCTAATTGTTTTTCATTTCTCTATGGTTTTACTGTTGATAAGTGAGCTGAACTGGTTTGCAGCATGGTGCAGAAGGCAGCAGAGCTGGGTAAGGCCTTCTCCTGTTTGGGGCAGTGAACTCCTAGGTACCCTAGGAGAAATGCTCATAGAGCTAAGGCCTTACAAAGGGTGAGGAGAGTGGAGGGAACACCTTTGCTGGCTGACAGACACTTTAGCTAGTCTGCCCTTTAGGTGACATGACACCTCAGAGAACTTGGGGCTGTTCTGAATGAGTTAATAGCACTGCTAGGTATTGGTGAGTAATTGGGTGACAGACAGGCAAGTAGAGCTTCCCTGATTCCAAAAGACTGGGAATGAGAGAAGAGCCAAGATTAACATATGGGGTTGACAAAACAACTTATGTTTCAAATGCTTGCAATGTATTTATATATGAAATTAAGTACTGCTTCAGTAATACTGAATTCAGAAAAAGAAAGTCTTACCTGCACGATTAAGAAACTGTAACAAATCATTATTGAAACTGTCCTCAAATTTTTTTTAGGTAGAAAGTGTGACAATAAAACATCTTAGTCTGAATTGTGTCTGCCCTTTAAGAGGTCTCATGTAGCTTGTAATGGTGAATTTTGCTATCAGGAGAAGATAACAAAAGTTGTTAAGCTCCTTGAAATCTTAAGTACATTAAGAAATTCAGAATTAAGATCCATCAGAGCAATTTCTTTCTAAATGGAATGTTTCTGTTTCCACAGTATTATCTGTTTTGTTTTCTGTATCAGCTCATTTCTGTGTGAAAAGATTTCACTGTTCCATAATGTATTATAATGACTTTTTAATATCATAATTCAATGGCAGATGTTTTTGCTGTCAAAGTAACTAAGTTCATTTTCATGTGTTAATGCAATGGCTCTTCATTTCTGTTAATATTGAACTATGGTGCTTTCTGCTTTCCTGTGTGGGGTATTATTATTTCTGTCTGTGTTGTGACAGCTTTGGTTTTAATTGCTTGAAAATGCCAAGTTTAAGTTTTAAAAAGTAGCATGGTAATAACTCAGTTTTTTAGGTATGCTTGTGAGTTTATAGTTTTCAAATTAAGGGACTGTTTCTTCATCTGGTTGTTTTGGGAGTGGTGTTTTCTGTTTGTTTGGCCATCATCTTTGTGTCTAAGTGTCCTTTGCTACTGCTGTAGAATATGAGTTGAGAAGACAACAGTAAATATAGTTCATAGAGATGAAGCAGTCCTAGCCTTTAATGTTTCATCTCTCAGAAGCAATAGTGCATCTTCTATAGTTCTTTCATTGAAAAGAGCTGACCTGGTCTGTCCATGTTAGCAGAAGGGGTGGTGGTTATTTACTGTCTCACAGGTGATCCTTCTCTTAATTTCATTTGCCAGGCAGCTTCTGGTTGCATTTAAGGTTGATCTGTGGGAATGTTCTGTTTCCACTTTATGATACTGTGCTTTTATATTTGTCTGTAGGAGGGTTGTGCACAAGCTTATAATGGGTAACAGGAATTGGTTAAAATATAGAAAATAGTAATTTCATTTAGAAGAAAAAAATGGCCATTTTTTTTAAATATTCCATTTTTTTTAAATGGAATATTTGGAGTTGACTGAGAAATGTAATGCAGGACTGCACCCAGGGTTTTATTCTGATACGTTTTCAAGGTTAAGGGATAAATGCTACTAAAACTAAAAGACAACACAGAGATTATAATGGAGTTAATTTATTTCATATCTGGGACACAGCAATTATATTAATTGTCAAGGCAGGATGACACAGTAGAAGTGGGTGAGTTGGTTGCACAGGTACTGATGCCAACACAGGGGATGTATCCAACTGAAGATCAAAACTGGGCTGGAATGGAACCTTTCACTAAATGTCCCTTATAGTCAGATTTTGGTGGGCAAGATGTTTATAAATGTGTCTCATTGTAGCTGCTTGTGGTAACTTAGAAAAAAAGAATGTTGTGTGTGATTCAGTTCTGCAATAGGGGTTGCTATAGCAATGGGAGATGCTTACACTGTTTGGACCATATTGGAGAAAATTAATTATACAACTGGAGATGGGATATGGGAAGATGTTTCAGTTTCTGACTTTTTACTGATGGGAGACAACATGTTTGTTTATACTGCTTCTGGTTTGTTCTCAGCAGTATTTTTGAAGGCTGAGGCACTCTCTTGAAGTAGCTAGGATGAGACAAACAGTGGGTCTTGAGTAGGAAAAATTGACCCTTTTCTTTTGGCTTGTCCTGTACTAGAAACCTGTGCTGTGATCAAGGTGCTCTTTTAACTTTCTTAATTAATACTATGTTTTTCATTCATTTCTCTAGCACAGTGGAAAATACGGACATGCTGTCCTATCTAATAATTAACTTTGTCTGCTTTGTGTGTAGCTCTGATTTGCTGTGAGGTGACCTGGATGTTGCATGTGCAGTCACTGGTGAGGCCTCAGGAAAGAGAAGCTAGTAAGGAGGAAAGAGGTTTCCTGTGGGTGTGTGTATGTGGTGTGTTGTCAGTTAAATATTGCTCTGAGGCCTCAGATCCAGCTGAATGTTTCCATTTGTGATGTGGAGCACAAAACCCTTCCAAAGTAAACATGTATTTCCACCAATAGAGGAAAGGTATGTGGTTGCTTCTGGAGTTGCTGGTCCTGGGGTAGGAAGTGCCCTTACACAGCCCTTGGCTCTGTTTAAACTAATTACATGATTTTTTTTTCTGTTTAAACAAAGATGCAGCTCTTTTAAAGTCTTCTCTACATAGCAGCTTCTTCACTTTCTGGGGTTTTTTTCCGCAACATTGTTTGCCAGAGTATTTTTGTTAGGCTGAATCTTTTATAAATACCCTGTTGGCAAAAATTCTAGGGAATGTGTGAAAGGAAAAAAGATGGAAGAACTGATAAGTAGCTGAAATGTTTCTCAATTACTTGAAAACAAATGAAAGTAGTCTCCCTGTTCAGCTGGAGAGAAGCGCTGCAGAATTAGATGAGGTGGGAAATGAACATGTTTTTATTGTGCGCTGTGCATTGCACTTCCACTTTACTGTTCTTTTATGGTAATTTTTTTGAGAAGGGGACTATTGAGCACAGCCTATTAGTGCTCGTTTTAAATGTGTAAACTCTTGCCAGCTTGTATGCACTTGATAATGAAACTTCGTCCATAAAGGCTTTTGTGCTGAAACATTCAGCTCTAACTACCAGTAAGTTTTGTTCTGTATGGTAAATAGTCACTGGTATGGTAAATGGCTGTTACTTAATAACTACAGGGGACTTTTAAGAGAGGAACACTTTGATAAATGCCATGGAGGTCAACACCTTTTGCTGCCTGCTTCTCTTCTAGCTATCCTGCTGCAGGTTTAGTCAGTACATAGGTGATCAGTTCCATGACTGCTTTGCTCCCATTCCAGCTGAATTCTATGCACTGTCTGAAACAAAGTTAAAGTGCTGATATAAAGCAGGCTTGTTACTCAGATATCCACTATGCCAGTTGAAAAGCAAAGTACCCAATTCTCCACCATTATCTACAACAAGGTAAGTGTTAAAACTGCAAACACAGAACAGTTAAGTACATACTTTTTTTTTTAGTCTCATGCAAAATAGACTAAAAAATTCTGCCTCTGTGAACTTTATGGTCCTGGTAGGTCTGACTTCAGTGTTCATGGTATGGGGCCACAAAGAGACATGTGGGGTTTCCAAAGGGAGAATGGCAACTTCAGCTCACTGTTTATGGGATGAAGCAGGATTGCAGAAGCTGGAATAGCTGTGATAATCCTGGGATTCAGTAACCTGTCCAGCACTGCCCACCCTCTGTTTAAGTGCTATGATGGATCCTTCTGCTTGTACTCCTTTGGATGTGAATTGCCTTCCTCTAGCCCAGGCTCAGTTCTGCTCATACAGAAATGCAGGTTTATGGACATTGATCGTGTTCTCTTTCTGGCTGTGGTAGAAGTTGCTGCTGTTCAGTGGTAGTTCCGTAGGAAATAATAAACCCAAAAGTTTTAGAGAACCTCATTAGCATTTTAAGTAGAATTATGATAGCATGGAACACCATCAGTCTTAACAAAAACAAAGTTCTGAGTTTTGCCTCATTTGTCATATTATTGTAGGAACCAGGAGAGGCTTTTACATAAGATTAGGAAATGTGTTTCTGCCTACAAATCAGGTGTGATTTACAACAGACTTACAACCTCTGACTCATTTGAGTATTTATAGCTTATGGTTGAATATCTGCCTCTGCCATCTTGTTAGTTAAGTGCTGTGTTTATGCTGAACTGCCAAACATTGTAGCGACAAAATGTGCCATAAATCATCATTGCAGAAGGAGGGGGAGCACTATAATAAGTTCTTCAATTAGATCTTAATTTGCAGTCATTTGATAACCTAATGATAACCTATTGCTGTACAGCAAAGCTTTATAACACAGAAATGTTTTCTTTTTGATAAACGTTATCATGGTTTTGTTTTGCTAAGTATCTTTAAACAAACAGGAATTTGTTGTTCTTATAACTGAGATATGACTTCTCTGATAGAGAAATAATTACAATTTTACAATCTCCAAGGAATAGAGTACGAAGATAATTTCTAGCAGCCCTGCCATAAGACTGGGTGAACAGGAGTAGAAAATACAAAAAGATTAGAGCAGACATGAGGAGAGATTTGCATATTCAAGGAGAGGCTTGGAGTCAACTAGCAGTGAAAAAATCCATAGGTTTCCTGCATATTTCAGGTGTGATGGCTGTGACAAGCTTTCCTGGGTTTCTGGTGGCAGTAGTTCAGTGCTATTTAATATGCTTTTTGCTTTCACAAGCATAAGCAACATTATGAATATCTGACTTCAAATCAACTTTGCCATTATGAAGTGAAGGAGAAAAATGTAAGGTCACAAGCATATGGATAATCTTTGCCAAAGTACAAGCTGTATCTGGCTCATAGAAGTGCTCACAAAGCACTTTCTGTGTTGGTCTTGCTGGTTTGCTAGTCAAAGATGTCCAGCTAGAGATCAGTCATGGCACTGGGAGTTGATGTCTTTCTGCAGGAGAGGGTTTGACAAGGCTGGGCACCCTGAGAGCCCTGCAGCCAAGTAATGACACTTCTGAATGTTTAAGTCTGACCTGTATATATTCACTTTTAAAACCAGGTGGAAATGGGAGCTTTCAAACACTAGATGCAGTTGATTGGAAGTATTTTTCAAATACTCTAGATGTTGTAAGGACCAGTACACTGTTTGCAGGCAGCAGGACAACCTGCTTTCATCAGGTTTCACTTCACGTTGTCCATTGTTGAATAAATATCAAGCCTGGAACATTATCTCTTCAAGAATACTCTGTGAAGAGAAAAAAGGAACAAATTAGCTAACTCCAGTTTGCCTTTTCTCATCTAGACCTAATTGTCAGGGTGCCCCTTGGCAATGAAGCTTTTCAGAGAAATCCCTGGCTTGCTTTCTGAAAAACAAAACAACTGCCAATACAGTTGTTGACAACTGTATATTCTGGAATATAAATTTTCACACAGCCACCCAATGATAATAGTGGTAGTTATGAGCAAACTGCATGCTGGTTTATGGTTATTTATCTGCCCACAGTGTGTGCTTTCACTCTCAGCAATGCACCATTCTTTTCAGTCATGGGCATTGCCTAATGCAGTGTATTTAAGTGTGCAGTGTGTGAAATGGTCAAACTGCTGCTGCTGGCCTCTCAGCAGCTCAGACGATAGCTTACTCCAGTCTTCTGTGAATCTGCTTATCAAATAACTCTTTTCCAATTATAAATAGGATGTTGGCTGATATTTGTTGTCCATCAGAGCATATATGCCCCAGTACTAGAGACTAGATGTATTTTTCCATTTGTGTTCTGTCTCTGCTGCTAAGAACAGCTGCCTCTCTTACCCACCCAGAGACACAGATTGGCTTTCTTGGTAGTGGCTTTTTAGCACAGCTCACCTGCTTTACCAGTGTGGGCTCCCCTTTACCTCCTAAGTCTTGTCATTTGCTTTTACCCTTCTTTTAAAGAAGCAGGCATGTGAAGGCAGTTACTTGGTTGCCTTGAGGACTCTCTCACTTAAATCTTTGTTTCATAAGAAACTGTTGGCTGCTGTGATGCTGTCTCCATAAAACCCTGCCAGCTTTGATTTACCTGCAGCATGCTGACCACTCTCTGATACTAGCTTACCATCTTGCTGCCTGGAGCAAGGCTTCTATCACCTTTAAATACAGTATCTATATGATCTGCAAGCCATAAGCTTGAAGAGAAGTTATATCAGGAAAACCACTAGCTCAGTTTGGTAGTGATGTTTTGGAGATATGAACCTGTATTCTCATGTTTCCTGGTGCTTCTTTGGGAAGGGTGAAAACAGCTTTGAACTGTAACACTAATGCTTACTCTGGAGTACCTACTCTGTGAGTGCTCAAAGGGTTATCTTGGGAAAACAGAAAATTAAAACATGTTTTGCTGCTTTTACACTGTGTGTGAAGTCTTTGGCCTGAGGGACCTTGTGTTGTGCTGACTATCTGGTGTTGACATTCTCTACTCTGAGCATCTAGGCTGCCTCTTGGCTTCACAGTGGCTTGCTAGATTATTTTAAGACTTTTCCTGAGTTGTTAAAGGTGGTAGCCCATACTTTACAAATCCTACAGGGATGCTTAAAGTGTCTGTTTAACCAGCTTGTGCTCTGGTAAATGCTCTCTGAAGCATTCTGGTCAGGTTTGCAGCAGGCGTTTGCTCATTCAGGTTATTCCTGAACCGGTTTAGGCAGTGCAGTGTGCATTAGCATCCTAAGAAGTGGTTACTCATGAGGTTGATTGTAGGTCCAAGATCACCTTGAGAGGAGGTGAGTTTCTTTTCAAGCATCCAGCCCTGGCTTTGTGGCATGGCAGCAGTGGCTCATACCAAGCCATCTTGTGGGACCTGCGTTTAACACCACCACTGAATGCTTTGGACACTCCTCAGCTGCCCTGAGCTGTCAGCAACTGTTATTACTGGTTGCCTGAGGGGACCAGCTGAAGTTGAGGCATGATTCAAGCTCTTGATTTCCTCTTCCCATGTTAACAGAAGCAGTTTTCTGTCTTATCAGAGAGCTTCTCAAAGATCCATCCTCCTACTCTCAGGATGCTCTTAACATTTCTGGCATAGTTTTGATGTGGCTGCTGCTGTTGTTTTGTGGAGCTGGGCCTGTCACCTTCCCAGGGCCAGACGGGCCCGCACAGGCTTGTTTCTCGAAGCACATCAATTACTAACTGAGCTTCAGATCTGAGTCCTCGGGTCCAGTAAAAATTCACATGCCCTGCTGAAGTCTTAGAATTGTAGGCCTGGATGTGTTCCTTCTGATGAGCAAGAGGGGATTGTCTTTCCTGGCTCCCCCCTGCCAGATGGGCCCAGCAGATGTTCCTGAGAAAGGTTTTGTTTACTGTTGGAAGCTGTCCCGTGCTCAGCCTCAACAGGCTCTCCTGTAACTCAAGCCCATTCTTTCTTGGCTGATTTGCCCAGCGTGTGGAGAGCAGATCTTTCCCCTCCTCTGCAGGGGCCTCTTTGTGTATCCACTTTTTTACTTAACAGCCCATTCAGTTTTTCCTTGTGCTAGTGTTTTCAAGCTGTTTTTCAAACCATAATAATTTCTGTTTCTCTTCTTTGGAAGACCTTCCAGTTAGTCCAGAATTATTTTTTTCAGTGCAATAGCCTTAATTGGAGGATTATTAGTAACTTTGGAGTTAACCTGTGTAGATCTAATCTTACTAGTGCTCTTTGTGTGTAAAATCTCAGGATTATTTTTTGTGCCTTTTGGGCTCACTCCATTGTACTGCTCTAATCCAACCATCTCCCAGCAGTGCTGCTGCCTCTCCCTGAACTCGCTCAAAGATGCTCTTAGATTTCAGATGTCCCCTTCTCTAATTCTGTAAGGCTTTTGAATTGATAATGTGGAGTTTCTTCTTCCAGCTCTCCCCCTTTCTCCTTTTTGATCACTAACCATTTTCTCTCTGCAGGTAGTTTTGTTTAGGCTTGATTGACAAACAATGAGCCAAGTCCCTGGCTGTGCTGGAGATGCAGCCTGTCCTGCTGCATTAGCAGCTCTCTGATGTATGTTCAGGGAGGCCCCTCCCTTCTGTTTGCTCTGTCCTCTGAGCAGCGACTCTCCTCTCAACAGGAGGAAGTCTTTGGAGTGAAATAGGAAGAAGATAATGTATTCAATGTTATGTTTCTGACGTGGGCTCCCATCATTCATCTCTTGCTAGCTGCCATCTTCCAAGAGTAATGATTTAATGTTTTTTCTTTGTCGTGTAGTTATTTTTAATCTCGTTGAACAGTCACTGCAGGGAATCAAATGGGAGGCCTTCTTTGGCCACCTCAGTTGTTGAGGTCTTTCCCAGAAAGGTTTGACTGGACTGTGGGCCCCTTTTCTTCACTTTTTTTGTCCAGTGCCAACGAGCAAACGCCAGAACCCACGTCTGCCTCACTTCCCTTTGCCTGTACTTCTTGGGAATCTGTTCTCATCTTGTTGTTATGATGTACTCCCTAGTGTACAAAGCCTGTCTGTAGCTCTGTTCAGTACTTCCCTTTGTGAAATCTGTCCTGCACTGTACAATAAATACACAGGGCCCACTAAATCTGTTAAGGTGACCTTTTAGTGCCTGGGCAATGCTTGCTGCTGTAGCCTCCAGTTTTCCAGTACAAAAGACAGCTGAGCTTTCTGCCAGGTCAGCTTTCTGTTCTCTCTGATTCTTGCATCAGAAAGCCTCATTTCTCCCTGTGATCTTTTGGGATTACTTTCTGGCTTATTTGGAACAGATTTTTAAAAAAAGCTGTCTCTGGCTTCTAATATTACAGCTTCAGGTCCCTTTTGGAATCTGGAAAAAGACCCTTCCTAAAATCCATTGCTGAGCTTGTGATCGTTGCCCTTTTTCTGTCTGAGTAGTTGCAAGGACTGTGTTGATGACTGCTTAGATCTCACTGGGAAGCTCTGTTAAGCCTTTCCCACTTCAAGGGGGAGACTTCTACCATGAAAGTCACTCCAACTTGAAGAAGAGCTTCTGTCATGGTTGGCTGTGATGAGGCACAAGCATCAAATAAAGTATCACATCAGAATTTCACCTGTATGGCTTGTTTCTGTTCTTCTAAAAAGAAAAGCAATAAAGAGAAGGTGAGTGGAGAGTAAGGATGGGTTTGTTTATTGACATGGAATGAAAACTCTTGGAGGGTTTGGAAGGTGCAGTAGCAATGCCTTGATATCAGGTTGAAAGTTCAATTTGAAAATGTTCTGAAGATTCCAAAATGCTAAATTACTTTCTTATATAGAGATTGTCACTGTCTCTTGATGGTTTATAGCACCCTGTCTGTTCAGATATATTTTTGAGCAACACCGGGTGACTAAGTCAAACCCATGACCATTGCAGAGTATTTCTCCAGTTTGGTCCTTGAATACTAAATAAATTCTTGAATCAGAATCAAGACACAGAGATTTGGTGCCTACTGTAGCTACTAAGACTTGAAAAAATGTAATTCTAAATTAAATTGATATTAAGGACATGTTTTAAAATACTTATTTACCCTCTTAATGGAAGTACTGACTTTCCAGTGGGTGTTTCAGAATGGGGGAACTGGACCTTGGCCTGAGTCACTGCTCAGGGTGGCCAGTGGCAGATGTGACAACCCCGAGTGCTCCTCCTGCTGTCAGCAGCTGCTTCTCACTTGGGAAGAGTAATCATGGAGCTTGTAGTTCTGGAAGATGACAGTGCTTAGATTTGACTCCCAGATGACTGTCTTACTCTGATGTGCAAGAAACTATGTTAAAAAACAAAGTAATATATTGTTAGGTAAGTATGTAAAGCTATTAAAGAGATGTTATTTTTGTGTCCTGCCTAGACAGACATGGTATTTTCATCTTTCTTTCCTTTTGCACTTAGGGCAAATTAATTTATTTTTTTCATTCCTGTTTGGTTTTGTTTTGTTTTTTTGATTTGTGGTTTTGTTTCTTTTCTTTTTGGGGAATAATCAGAGATAGAACTCTTTGGAAACTAGACACAATCACTGAAGATGTGGGAATTTACCAAAAGCTTAAGTGTGTGTGTAGAAGAAAATTCTTAAGAGGGTGTCAGATATTATTAACCCAAGCTGTTTTTCACAGATGAACAATCCTTAAAATCCCAGTGTTCCTTCTTTTGGATAAGTCTAAGATAATCTATATGAATTATGTATGTGTCATGTATGTGGAGTAATTAGGTATTCCTTCCTAGTAAGTGGAAGACGTGTCTAAAATAAACTGAGCAGAATTTTTGAATTAAAATGAAGTAATAATATTAAGTTATTATTAGTAATCTTTATTAAAACATCTTTAATTTCTTTTAACATTCATGTAATAGAATCTGATTTACTGGGAGTGGCATTTAATTAATTTAATTCAATTTAGAGAGTTAACTCTATTACATATTAGTACAGAAAATTACCTCTGAACAGTCATTTCTCACTGGTGACATGCAATAAGTTAATTTAGCTCAGAGTTCGTTTGGGTGCATTGTGAGTCCTTAGTGAAAGTTGCTATGGTGACAACCTGATCAACCAGAGCTGTCATCTAAAACAACAAATACACCACCCTGCATTGCACAGTGACACCACTGCTGCCAGCCTCTAAACACTGACAGATGGATCCTCTCTGCTCCTTGCTTTTTGCTGGTCGGGGTCTTCTCAGTGAACTTGGACTGTTCAAATCTTCAGTGGTGCCAAGGCTGCATTGCACAGAGCAGGGAAGAGCTTCCTGAGGAATGGGTGGTGAGTAGACCTGCTGGGATGGACTCCTCAGAAAGGGGAGGGGTTTCCGTCAGACCAGGTTCAACAAATGAACAGAGATATTTTTTTTTTTTGGCTTAATCTTGGCTGCACTGTGATTGCAGAATCCCAGTCAGATGTTAGTTGGCTTTCATTTGGGAAATTTTCCTGAAGAATCTAGAAGAAGGAGGTCTGAAAATGTCTGGAACTGTTTTTTTCATGTTTCTGAGTAACTGAAATCCTGTTTTTAATATGTGGCATTAATGCATGACAGCATTGGAGACATAGAAAAATCTGTTCAGTTTAAACCAAATTAATGAAGAGTTTGCTTCAGGTTCTGTGTTGAATCTGAAATTAAGAGTTTGCTTCAGATTCTTCAGGCTTTGCTGTTGGGTAGATGAAAATCTACCATCCAGTGAAGAGGCTGTCTTTGGGAAACTCATTCAGAACAACACTGCACTATATCACACTACTGAGTGTCATGGTTAGATTTAAGAAGAAGTACCAAAAGAACCAAATGCAAAATTTAAGTTCAGTATATTTTCATTTTTTCCCCTTTTTGGAGCAGTACTCAGACCTAAGCAGCAGTTTGTTCTGTAGCACATGATTTTATTGTTTTCTTCTGAGTTAAGGGACCATTCTTATTTCTGAGCTTCAAATTTTTCTCAGCTGCTCATTCCTGAAGGCAGAATAGTGACATTTCCATGGGGCTGCTTGTCTTTCCCAGACTGGCAACTGCATCCAAAACAGGATGTAGAACCCCAGGTGTTTTTCTAGATAGAAACTGTGGAATTTTGTAGGTGCAGCCTCCTGAAGTGGTAACAATGTCCCCATGGCTTTTTTTTGTTCTTAACCTATTGGCTCAAAGCTTTAACTCTCAAAATAATTTTGTTAAATATAACTGAACATATCTTCAGTTAGCCCAGTGAGGATTCAGACTTTGAAATCTAAGGCCAAAATACCTCAGGTTGAGCTCTCACTGGTTTGGCTACATGCAGAGTTTCTCTGGGTGATGCTCCCAGACACTTGGAATATATCCAAGCTGTTAAGGGAGTTGGGGAGCTGGTCATTACTGGTCATCTTTGGCACTACTTCAGTTATTTATGTTGACTGATTCAAGAATGATAGCTCAGTTACCTCTATCTTTAGGACTTACTATAAACATGCTCTTCAGCCTTCTTTTCAGATAGAATGTGAACTGGAAGGGTTATGCTAAAATAACAGAGGCCTTTTACTGGTCGCCCACAAAACTGTGTCTATTTTAGTACAGCACATCAAATATTCATTTGGTACCATAAATGTAGATGACAGCAGAGCCAGGCTTTGTGTTTACACAGGGCTGCAGTCAGTTTGGCATGTGTGCATAGTCCCAGGATTTCAGCCCTACAGCCAGTGTCAGTAACAGTCACAGTTACTATCTCACTAGCAGACTTGTAATCTGCAAGCAGGAGACATGGTGCTTCCATGGAGTTAACAGCACAGCCTTTTCCCCCACAACATAAATAAAGCACTGGAGAAGCTGTATTTCTGGGGTGTGTGTAGGGAATGCATCAGGCCTGGTATGGATTTGATCCAGGTGATTGTGTCCATGTGACTTGGAGGCTAAGGCAGCCCAGGAGTATTGGTCTTGGGCACAAGTGCAGGCTGCCTGCACACCTGGGAGCTGTCCTTGGGCACGCTGCTCTCACTATCTACATGTTCAGCTATTGATCCATAAATACACACAGGCAATTGCCAGAGATTCCAGGAAAATAGCCAGAGTCCATACCTTCTTCCCAGCTCAAATTGTGGAAAAGGAGGCTGTGCCTGGCACAGCAGGAAAGCTTAGGATTTCCAGTTGTCCTGGGTGAGATGCTGGCATGGAGTGTACTCGGACACCCTGAAACTCCTAGGAGAGAGCCCTGCATGGCCAGACTGGGTGCACCATGTGAGCCACGTGTGATGAAACCTGTACACTCCATGCTGCAGCCGAAGAGATTGCTGCAGAAGCCATCCAAGCCAGGAGTGGTGGCCATGGGAGGTGTCTCTTTACAGCACCCAAGCACTTAAGTATTTGAAATGGGAAGAATTTACACTGTGATTCATTCTCTTCAAGCCCTGACTAAAGAGCTGCCTTCAGCATCTCCTCAAACCCCCGCAGCTGTATGGGGTGGGCTGGGTCCTGCAGGCTCTAGCAGCAGTGGTTTGACACAGTGCAGGCATTCATCACTTCCCAGGGCTTGGTTTGTCATGGAATTTTTGCCTCTGCTTATTTAAATAAACCCCCCATGTTGATCTGTATGATGGTGAGCCACTGATTGCCTGGCTCTCTGTAGGGTTATGAACAAGTCTGAGGGCTGTAGGTGCATTCAGGGTGTGAATGAAATTTTTGGCTCTTCTGTATAGTAAACTGATCAACACTGAGATTATCCTAATTGGCAATTATGAACATGCTACTGTGAGTTTTCATATTTGTCTGCTTGTGGGAATGGTTTAACAATGAGTGGATTTCTACCCTGAAGAGTATTTACTGTTTAGTCTGTGCCTGTTGAATGAAGGAAAGAATGTTGCTGGCATGATGACTTAGCAAATTTGCTTTAAGAAAAGTCTTTTAAATATGAAAACAATGTGTAAAACATTGTTTAATGAGATTAAGTGCACACAGTGAACTTAAAATTAAAGGATTTAATTTCTGGTTCTGCCCAGACTTCTTGTATGACTCCGTATGAAGTTATTTAAGCTGTTATTATATGCTTGGATTTTCCCTCTAGTATTTGCAGAGATGGCAGTGTAAGCATTGTGTCATTTCAGCTGTTTCCTGTCTCCTCTGACTCTGATTGTCTAGTTACTGATGGGGTTGCATTGCCTGCAGCAACACTTGGGAAGGGTTTGGAGGGTGAGAGAAGAGGTGAAGGAGGGAGACTTACAACAAGTTGTGCCTGTTGTTGATGTGTAAATGGTATAAACCTTTACTGTGGTGCCAGACTGTTGAGACTGTTGGTGGTGGGCTAGACTTAATGTGTGTTTCCCTGGTGGGTCTCCCTAAAGTTAATTGATACAGTTTAGATGCATCTAAATACTCTGGGAAGGAATGCAAGATGAGAATTCTCTAGCTATGAAGAGGACTGAACTCTCTTGATAGGAAAATTTTACATCAGAAACCTGAGAACAACTCTGCAAATATCTCAGAATGCTACCAGAGCTGAGCAATCACTGGAGTTTCAGTTTCTGCACAAGTGACTCTTGCCTCCTTTCTGTCGTTTTCAGACAGTTCTGAAAGCTGTTCTTAATGTTATTAATGTGAGTGATTAAAAACTTCTAATAGCCTCCCTTTTTAATAGGCAAGTTGGCTAATGGCAGTGCATTGTCCTTCTTGGAAGGCTGAGTTTACAGGAGTCTGAATTCAAAGTTAAATATATGATGACATGTTAAATGAAATGTGCCTATGTGGAAATGTCAGGAGGCTTCAGGACAGCTGTAGTCTAGAGACCAGGTTCTATCAGGATGTGCTTATTTATTTCTTTATCTGTTGGTACTTTACAAGTGGTGCCTGTTTGAACAAAGCAGTGTGTAGTGATGGACGTGGGTGATCCCAGAGCCTGAGGTGCCTGAACTCATAAATGCAGCTTCATGTCGCCTGCAAACTGGAGAACTAGCACTTGAAAGAAAACAGACAAATTGTTAAACCTTGAAAGTTGCCATCTGTTATCCCTTCACATTCTGAAGGAATGTAGCTATGATAATTTAACTCCTCCATTACCTAGAATCTTGATGTCTGGTGTGGACTGTTCCAGTTTGAGCCCTGCTGAATGGTCCAGTTTCTAGTAAAGCCCATGTGTGTGCACTCAGAGCCCTCAGTAAACACGAGAGAGTTTGACTTGCATCATATTTGCTTTGGATTATCAATCTATTGTTGATGACAACCTATCAACCTAATTAGCTGTACCGTTTTTAATGGCACAGCTAATTAATTGTGAATTTAAAATTAAAATTATAATCAGTGCTAACATGGAGGAAAGCAGTGAGGAAAACATGAGAAGCTGTTAGAAGCGTATCCTTCATGAGACTACTGCATGTGAAACCAGCCAGGAAAATGCAGGATGGGACTGAAGGAAACTTCTGAAAATGTGTTGAATCACAGAAAACAGGTTTTGTATTTTTCTTTCAGAAGAAGTATTTGGCAACCTCTCCGCTGACAGATCTGAAAGACAAAAATGTAGGTGCTGTTCAAGGAGGGGAAATTAATATCTGAGCTCTGAAGTTTGCCATCCTTGTCATGGCTTAGGGAAGTGGGAGAACTGAACAACGTGAATTTGGAGCTCCACTTTAGATGTAGAATTGTGCAAAGTAATGCTGGAAGGCTCTTGAGATGTCATCTCTTCCATCCCCTTCCCCTGAGGCAAGATCACCAAACCTGTACCATGTCTGCAGATAATCCTTAATCATCCTTATTGTTAGAAATGTAAATCTTAATCTCCCTGGTTGCTGTTTAAACTCAGCAGGTCTTGTCTTATTCACTGTGGGATGGAGCAAATTATTTATTCATCATCTTTTGTAATTTTTTTTTGCTTTGTGTACCCAGTATGTTCTAGGCAGAACTATTTGCTTGCTGTCTGCTGTGGTAGTTTGTGTTTTCAGAGTACCCTTCCCTTTGCACTTGGGGCCCAGCTCTCTCTTGAAGGAAGAGGTCAGCCATGGTTTGGCAGTGCTTTGCTGATGGCTGTAAGCTGCCAGACATTGAGCCTCATAGCTGGTTATTTAGTCCATTACCACACTTTACAGTAGCCTAATACTTTTATTTCTCTTTGGTTTGTGATCTGCTGAGACCCTGCTTTTATTTATTTTTTTTTTTCCTGTGGCGAGGTGGATTGCTGGCTGTTCTGCATTTAATTCTTCCTGCCTAATAACATGACTTTTCATATTGAATTGCAGTCACCTTTTTTTCACACTACTCCTCCAGTTTATCATTGCTGAGTTCAGATCCTATCAGGCAGCAATCTGATCACTCCCATCTTCCTTCTCTCTAGCCCAGTGTCATTTGCAGATTTAATAAGGATGTTCTCTAGTCCATCATCCAGTTGTTAAGGAAAATACTGAACAGTGTAGGCTCAGATCAAGTCCCTGTGGAATCTGTTCTGAAACATACTTCTGTTTTGACAGCAAACCATTAGATTCTCCCAGAGAATATTTCAACCAATTTTACATTTAGCTCACGTTTCCCTAATTTTCTTATGACAATATCAAGCAAGAATTTCATGTCAGAAACTTTTGCAAAGTTAAGATGTATAGAGAGCTTTGGGTGGTAGGACACTGCTGAAAAATGTGAGAGAACAGAAGTTGTACTGAAGCAGATGATGGGAGTGGAGTGCGGGAACAAATGAGCAGGAGTCAGCTGGGTTTGTGCAGGTACTGCTCTAGAGTCACAATAAAGAGAGGTAGGTGATGGCTGAAGTCCTGAATGTTTCACTATTTTAGATCTTTCCATCAAGCCAACAGTTAAGAAGGTAACATCTGTAATTAGATGGATTAAGAAAGAGGATTTCAAGAGCTATCAAGGGACAGACTCAAGGCAGGCATGGCTGCCTCAAACATTTCTGACAAAGCAGGTGTATTAAGGCACACGTTATAGGCAAGAAAAATCCCATCAGAAACCTGAAGCTCTCCCTGCCCAGTTCACAGACAGAGGTTTAGGCTGGGAGCTGCTGGGGGACACAGTGTTGAAGGCAGGTGGGGTCATGATGGGTTTATTAAGACAAGTTTGAAACATCCAGCTGTCATCAGGAGAAGAGAACAGCAGAGTAAGAGAGTCAGGTCCGAGTGTGGGTAGGGTAGGATGTGGAATTACCTGAGAAGGTGCAAATATTAAGGTCACAAACCTTCGTGCTAGTGATTTGGAGAGGTCTTGTTTGCATGACCTGATGTGTGCAGACAGATCCTGGGCCTTTGCATTGCAGGGATGTCTCTTTTCCCACCAGGAACTGAGGCAGTTTTTGTTTAAAATGTATTCATTCAAATGCTCAAAATCCCCCCCATTATTTCATGATGTATGAAGCTATAAATTATTTTTTCCTTTTAATTCTCCCCAGAGGTTTTCTACTCTCTTCTCTTTATCAATAGAGAATTTATCAGTATTAACTTCTGCATAAATAGTGTGGATTCATAGTTTTAGACACACATAAAACTATGGCGAAATCCAATAGTAAAGAAATTTTCTGGATGTTTTTGGTCTAGTTTCCTAAGGAAATGAGGCTTGTGAGATTGGGTTGTACTGTCCTGTCTCCCCATTTAGCTTTAGAAGTTCCTGGCTGATCGTGATCAGATTCCGTAGAGGTCCACAGCTGTTCCTGGACATGCACAGCTCAGTGCGGGACATCACCTGAGCATCATTCCTTCCCTTTTCCACCTATCTGCTGAGGTCTTGAGCAGAGTCGGGTGAATATCATAGTTTTCTCCTCTGGTTGGTCTGGCAGCTGGCCAGTCACCAACCAGCCACAGCTCTGTCTCCAGCAGCATCCGTTAGAGGAGAGCATGTTTACTACTTGAAAAATTGTGAAATGCAACCAAATGGAACACACTTTCCAGCTTGCTTTAATATCTATGTGGTTCTAGCAGACCCAGGAATAAAGATTAAAATAAACCCTGTAATTTCTAAGAGGTAGTGCAGAAGTCTCGCTCTTCGGGAGGTGATTTGCTACTGGCTTGTCACTGTGGGCCTTTTAAGATGTTATGATTTCCTCATAAAATATTGGTTTCCCACAGATGGTTGTAAAATCTTTCTGGATGACATATTTTCAAAGGAGTTTTCCCAGCATCAAAATTAGGAATTAATTTTTGACTGAACTGCAATCCATTGAATAGATAACAAATACATTTCAGTGTTTAGTATATAGCACTTTGTGGTGAATGGTTACCTGCTGACTTTGTGCAATGATCATATATCTGAATATAGTTTTAGAATAAATTATGCTGATGGCTTGATGAAACCCATGAAGTGTGGTCAGATGAGCAGATCAGACTGGGAGCTGCCAAGTGGGGTTTGAATTTGTTCTGGCTGAAACACCTTCTCACGCCAAACCAGAACCCTTAATGTCTGCTTGGAGAGCTCCAGCAGCCAGTGTACATATTGGTAAACACGCCTTCAAAGGTACTGCAAAACAACCAGGAACCCCTCACCTGTAGGTGTTTCCTACCTACAGGTGTTGTCTGTCTTTTGCAGAATCAGGTTTTAAAACCCTTCTTGTAAAAAGACTTTTCAGAGTGGTTTGGGTGCAAGCTGGTGCAGTCGTCGAGAGTGGATGTGTGTTCAGAGCTTTGGTTTCTTTTCTGGAGTTGTAAGCTCTGGCTGTTCTAATTAATTATGCAGTGTGTAACAATGAATTATAATACTTGTTTTAATCAGTTGCAATTTAGGTATTATATAAGGAATAGCAATTATCAAGCTGATTTCTGGAGGCGTGAGGCTGAGACTGTCAAGAGACCACACCATGTGCCATCACTCTTCATAAAGCAGCGAGAAGACCAGGGCAGGGATGAGGGATTAGACATTACATCTTTTAAAGGAATTTCCTTGATTATTTCCTACCACTAAATTACTCAAAATTGAGTTGTTGAAAAATTGAATTGGTTGAGAAATCCTAACGATTGCTTTGAGAGGTTTTCCATCAACTTTGCAGCTTCCTGTTAATTCCTAGTCTGGCTTCAAATTTCCTGGCCAAAAAAAAATAAATCAGGCTCTTTATAGAAGGTCTGAGTTGAAAGAAGTGAGAGAAATCTGCAGAGACTGCTGGGAACGGTGGGTTATGGTGAGAGGTTTTAGAAGTGGAATGTTGACAGACTAAGGAAGGAGGCAGGAAACATTGCAGAAGTCAAGAGGAGGAAGTGGAGAGAAAACCCCTGGAAGAGGAATCAGGAGAAGAGGCACTGAGGTCAGTTAGGAGGTCAGGTGATGTGGGGAAATAAAGTTAAGCCAGGAAAAGGACTTTATTTGTTCTGAGTATGAGATAAATTATATGTTTGGGAATTAGTACAAAATCAAAGCATTTCTGTAAATAAGTGCTGTTGAAGTTCTAAGGCCATAGTAAGATGTGCATTTTTACTTTTAACCTTGACTGTGGGCTTTGATGTCAAACTGCAGCTTCTCATTACATTATGAGTACAACTAAAAACTAATCTGGGGATTCTCTTGGCTTTAGACTGTAACTCTTGTGCAGTTTTTTTTCAGAAGTTTGTGTGCCTGGGGGAAGGAAATGTCCAGGCAGAAAATTACCCACTTTTGTATAGAAACATGAGGAAGTGGGTATTTATGCAATAGTTTACTGAAATACCTTTGCTTTTGCCAGTAGATGTCACTGTGGATAAAAAATACCAGCGCTTAGTAGACAAAGGAGGTAATTTGCTAAATGAAAATTCATCCTTTGAAAGTAGATTGGGGGGGGGCAGCAATTTTTTCCCGAAGGAAGACTTTTTTCAGCATAGAAAAAAAATGGATTTCTTACTCATCGGGACATCTGCTTTTCCCCACTGCAAGCCTGTATTTTGTGGCAATCTGCTCCCAACTTGGGTAAGTTGAAGGCTTTCTGTGTGACTTCCCAGGGGTGCCCGTGTAGGACGTGCTCCCGTTCAGCCCCGTTCGGGGACGATCCGTGGCCGGGGCTGCTCTCGGCAGCGGCTGCTGCAGCGAGCGCCGTGCGGGGAACTGGCCGTGGAGGAAGTGGCTTCATTAAGGTTGATTTGGAGGGGGGAGCAAGATGAGAAAAAAAGAATTGCCTATATGATTGGCTGGGAGAATAGCTCTGAATTATGGGATCCATCTGTTTCCTGTAATGAATTCATAAACCCATCAAACAATGACCTGAACGAATTGCTGAAGGAAAAAAATAATACGCTGGCATGATATGTTTAACGCAGTGAGGCATTGGCATTGTATAATCAAAAATTCTTCTCACATCCAGCACTTTGTAATGGAGCTGCTGTGTTTAATAGAAGCTGTAAATAAATCCTGTCACAGTAGCAGCCAAGAATGTGTTTCTGGGTTTAACTGTTTGTCTTCTGGAATGTCTGCTTCTTGAAGGCTTTAGAAATGCAAGTTTTATAAAGCTGGAGTGGGGGATTCTGAAATATAGAGAAATGTTAATGAGGTGAATGAAAGGAAAAAAGCTACCATAAATCAGTATTACGTGGCTTAACCAGTTTCTTTTATGCATGTTCTTTCCTTATGTCATAGAAATGTACTTAAAAGCTATTGTTGTAATTGAAATCTGTTAGACTGATCCTATTCATTATATTAATAAAATCCACCTACAATTGCTCATAACATTTTTTTTTATGCAGTTGGGATTCCCGAGATTGTAATCATCAAAAAGCATAAGGGGTAATTATTGGATTTGTTTGGGTAAAATTGGATTAAGAAGTTTAGATACCATTAAGTACTGATAATTATTACAAGCAAGCTCATTGTTTAGTATATGTACAGCTCTCAGAATGTAGAATAAGCAGATACCCATCACAAACATCTTAAGAGCGAGCAATCTCGAGGCTTTCATTTTATGCCTTTAATTGTGTTTTTGCAAGAGGCTTTCTACTGAAATGTTTTTGCTTTAGCTCTTTAATCATGTGCTAGTTATGAGAATCACTTTGCATTAAATCCTTTCCCCTATACGTTTGAAATCATATTTTTAGCATCGAAGCAAATTTAGCCGTAAAGGCTCCATTTTAATTCCTGGCTCTCCAGCAGCTGCCCACACAGCATTAGCCCTGCCAGTGTATTACGTGCGGGTGAAAGGGCAGACAGGCTGCTCCTTCAGGGACTGCCAGGGTCTGGCTATAGATTGGCAGGTTGGCCCTTGGGGCTGATTAAATGTATAGCACACAGAGCAGTGCTGTTCCAGGCGGCCTCTGCTGACCACAGGCGGTGCCGGGCTGTGTGCAGGAGGCTGCTGGCTGGTTTGCTTTCAGCCTGCAGCCTGCTAAAATAGGATCTCTTTGTACCTTGTGTGTTCTGCAAGGGGGTAGCCATCGTCTCGGAATAGCCCCCTTGTAGGCAGGAGAATGTCTGAAGGGTCTGCAAAGCCACTCGTAGAGCATCGTGTGACAATTGATAATGAGGGAATCTGATGGAGATGCTCTGAGCAGCGGGTGTTTCTTACAGGGTGTAGCAGATCCAAACTGCTGCTTGAACATTCCCCAAGCTGACTAATAAAAAGGTGTTGTTTTTTTTGGAGGAATACGGTCGTGTTGTCTTTGTAACATATTCTCCAAATAGTATTGCTGTGTTCAGAGTCTACATGTGAAGGCTGAATTCGAGCCTGATAAGAAGCTGGAATTTGGGAATGGAGCCCATTCCAATGACATTGTTCACTCTCTTTGCTTTATTCCCTGTCAATGGTGTAATTAAACGGTTATTTTCCAGCTGCCATGATTTGTATACACTGTATTCTTGCAAGGCCTTCCATTTAACTAGTCTCGCAGAGATTTTGACATACAAAATAAAAACCACTTTGCAGTACTGATTAGAGAAAAAACAGTAATGTTATTATGCAGAAATATTTTTATTCTGAAGTACATTGTGTTTGATGTTTTGATTTTCTTTGTTCTTTTCTCTGATTCACATACTTGGAGGGAAGCCTTGTTTCTAACACTGAAATTGTGTTCCTCTGGCCACACCTTTCTGATGAAACCCTTTTGTTAATTTATGTTAAAGCCAAAAGTGCCATGTATTCTAGGACTTGCATCAGTGATCATAGAATGGTTTTGGCATGTGCACCTATTTGGAAGTATCAGGTGCAATTGATATAAATACACAGTACTGGGAATGTAATGCTTTTTAAAAACCAGCCTGCCTTGCTGTCTGAAATACATTTCCAATTAATGAATATGCCTTATGCAAATCTTGGGGATGGACGAGTACTGATTCTGCTGGCATTGTGCCAGTTAGTGGGTTTAATTCTCTTGTACACTTTCTGAATTCCATGGAAAAAGAATTTCTTAGCTTAAAAAAAAACCAAACCAGATGAGAGAAGGCTCTAGTGTGTGGCTTTGACATGCAGTTGTCCCTTCTACCCTCTTTTCCCAGCTGCTTAGGACCTTGGAGTGCTGCAGGGTTAGAAGGCAGATCTGAGCTCTGGGTGGACAGTCCTCATCCCCACCCACTGCCTCCTCTGGCCTGACCCTTCTCTTCCCTGGCATTCCTCTGACCTGCTGGCACAAGGGTTTGTGTGGCTGCTGAGTTACCAGGGCTGGAGAGACTTACTGGCTGGAATGGTGTAACTGGTTTTGGTAGCTCAGACTACGCCTGGAGAGCTCTTCCTGAATCCCATGGCCACGTGCAAATCCCATGCAGCTTCAGCTTCCACACAGGTTTGCATTTCACTGTTGGTAAATTCTTGCATCTTTGCAGCAGTAGTAGTAGGTGGTAAATACTTACACCTCTCTAATAATAGCAGCAGTAGTAATAATAATAACACCTCAAGTTCTCTATTTTCCCATTTCTGCTCTCCATCTCCCAAATGAAATGGAAATGAACACTTTGCTCAAAATCATAACAAGGGTTACTACATTAGTCATCCTTTCCATTTGTCAAAGCAAAGCAAAACTAGGCAGGAGTTGGTTTCTGCTGCAGTTCCAGGTTTGGACAACAGGCACTTTGATAGGCACAGCCACGAGTGCAGCCAGCCCAGGCCTGGGTGTCCCAGCAGCTGTGGTCAGAGCCAGAGACAGCTCTAGAGGGACTGCCCTTCAATGGAGGATCAGCTTAATTCATAGATTATACTAATTTTTCTTTTTTTTTTTAAAGGCCAGATGGAATGGTAAAATCAAGAGGACATTAAAAAAAAGACTCATTAAAACTTGAATATTATTTTGTATCGTGGGTGACAGTGTTGTATCATGGAAACAAAATAATTCTCACATACATGTTGAATATGGAAATTTGATATTTGAAAGGAATTATTCTGCTTTGTTTCCAAAGGATAGTGGTATATTTTGAAAAAGCAAAGAAGGTTTTATTCTCTGCTTTTCAGATGTTACTGGTACATGTAAGTTGTTTTAAAGTTCCTTTTGTGTTACAGAAGAAAGTATAGATGAAATTATATAGGCTCCCAAAAGTCTTGGAGAAGCAAAGCGCTGATGGTTGCTTGTCAAACTTGGCAGTTTTTTGCTTGTCCGAGGCTCCTCTTGCTCTGCAGCCACCCCTGACACCACCCTGATTCCTTTTCATTGCTGCTGCTGTGGAAACCGATGAGTCTTTCAGGTGTATCAGCCTGGGGAGGGGCTGAGTGCTGCTTTCTCTAGCACCAGGCAGGTGCAGTGTGGTACTTGCTGGGCATGCCTGTGATGAGCTGGAGAGATACTTGGTTCTCTGCATCTAGGAAGTCCATAGAATTTCTTCTGGGTAGCCAAGCAGCTCTGGTGCCAAGGGAGCTGAGCAGCTCAGTGTGGCTCCTGCCAGGCACTGCCAGCCCCAGCCAGCACCGTGCCACTCTGCTCCAGCGCCCCGGCCCCACTGGCCTTGCTGTGCCAAGCTTTGCGGGCAGAGTCCCCCAGGCCAGGCCTCACCTGCTTCTTTCGGGCAAGGTTAGTAGGGAGCATTTCAGATGTGCCAGCATAGAAGCCTGGGGTGTCCTGACTCGCTCAATGCAGAGGTTTCTGAAGAGGCCAGGAGGGAACACAGCTTTGTGCCAGTGCTGAATAAGCTGGAGGAGCAGGTCTTTGAACTTGTTGTTCCAGAGATCATTAGAAGGCTGAAAATGTGAGTTGTCGTGGCTGCAGGCAGCAGGGTTTGATGTTAATGTTAGCAGCCTCACAGCCAATGCTGGAATACTGCTGAACTAAAAAGGACTGGGTGCTCTGGGTGGCTGCAGTAGCTTACTGGGCAGTTAAAATGAGCATGCTGTTCAGTACTAAATTATCACATCTCCTCTCTCTTTTCCCTTTTGTTTTAAACCATCCAGAATTGTTACAGTAAGGAATAAAAGGCTTGAGTACTCTAGCAGGCAATGTGTTTTTGGCTAAGAATAACCAGAATATATCCTTATATTTAAAACTTAATTCTCTTTTAATTCCAGTAGTGTTCACCAGACATTGCATGTTGTTCCTGGTAGTAAAGAAGAGGCTAAAGCTGTGCAAAGGAGCTGTTGAGACATTATTTAGTGTTTGAAGGTTTTAAACTTGAAAGATTGAAGAAAAATTTGTGCTACTTTTGTGTGGAAATAACAATGTGCAAATAACTGTAAAAATCTATTTCTCTGCAGCATAAACTTTAGACATGTTTGTGTTCAGCCTGTTCTACAGAGTGGTCAGTACACTTATTAAACCTGAGAGGGGATGAGCTATGTAGGTGTTCTTTCTGTCCTAGTCTGAACTAGTTGGCTGCTTTGGTACCTGTAGCAGGTGTGCTCTGCAGGTACTGGGGAATTAGCACCTCTCTCTGAAACACAAAACCTTTTATATCAGTCAAAGTAATGCTAAGGTTGATTACAATCATGTCCATGTGTTGCACATGAAATCCCTTTTGCAGCTGAATTTGAGTAGCTGTTACTACAGAGTTCTCCTTTAGTCACCTGTGGTGTGTGGAGGAAGGATCGGGTTAAGAGTGGATTGAAAAAATATCCCCCCAAAATAGACTTGTTCTAGCAAAGGAGATGTGTCAAATCATCTGCTCTTTCCAGTGAAAGAACAAATTATGATCCGAGTTTTAATCATAATTTTGAAAACACAAGCCCCATCTTTTTGAAGGCCTTAAATGTATTTATTGAATAAATTCATTGTGTTTTGTTGGCTTTTGTTTTGTTTTTAAATCCCGATATGTGGAGCATATTTATGTATCATTGTTGATACAAAGGACTTGCACATGTGTCTACCAGATGGGTAAAGCAGGAGTAACATAAATTAATTTCAC
Organism: Ceyx melanurus; assembly: GCA_024611195.1. Classification (NCBI taxonomy): domain Eukaryota; kingdom Metazoa; phylum Chordata; class Aves; order Coraciiformes; family Alcedinidae; genus Ceyx; species Ceyx melanurus. Next base: position 46,284 of record JANHGL010001643.1, read on the forward strand.
TTGAGAACTTTTTTTTCAGCTTTTCATTACCTGGAAATCTCTGTCTTGTTTCTGAAACTCAAATTTCACACCATGATCCTTTCTGTCCTAAAAACTCTTCCAATTTAAAACACCAACTAAAAAAGAATAACTGTACCACTATTTTTTATGTAATAGTTAATTCTTTCTGAACTTTCCTTGAGCATAACAATTATTTCTAGCCATGCTTTTATATATTATATTATTTACTGCTTTAGGGTAAGTGTTCTTGGACATCTTGTTTTGACAACGATACAATCTGTCTTAAAAATGCTGGAAGTGAAAGCATCCAAGTTTTTCCACTTGTTCCATTGTAGAGTTGATAGGCAATTGGTGTGTTTCTTCTTAGTGTTTTACTTCCCTAAATCATATTTTGCATAAACACCCAGAGACAAAACACTGAATTTGTTTACATGGGAGCCAGTGGAGTACTGGTGTGAGCCTGGTTGTGTGGGTGGGGACTGGTCAGTCGGGAGCCGAGACACTCTCTCCTCATGTAGGTAATTCCAGCTGTGTGCTGCTGGCTCCTGAGCAGCCTGGGAGGAGGGAGGGTGTGGAGGGCTGTGGGATAAGGCACAGCTCAGAGCAGACCTGCGGGCTCTCCAGAGTTGGTGTGGAGCCCCTGTCAATCAGATTCCGGTACATAAAGTTTATAGCTGTACAAAATCAGGTTTTTTAGGTATGGATTTCAAAGCCATTGTATAAAATGTTTCAGGAGGCTGTGCACATAATGAACTAGCCTCCAGTTCTGGTCGTGATGCTGTTTTTTTCAGAATATATTTTCTGTATTTTGCCAACTGTTGTTTCAGAGACTGGAAAACATTATCCCATAGCTGAGCTACAGAAGAAACCCTCCACAACTTCCCCGGTATTAAAGCGATTTCTGGTTTTGTTTCTTTTCATGTAGTGCCAGAACCTATTAAGACCAGTTTAAGCCAGCCCCAACCTGCCGGTACCGGTACCAGTACTTCCACCAGCACTATCACCAACAGCAGCAATGGCAAGCGCGCGCCTGCCAATGGGCAGCAGCCGGCTGCGTCCCGTTACCTGCCTCGTGAGGTGCCTCCACGCTTCCGCCAGCAAGAACAGAAGCAGCTCCTAAAGCGGGGCCAGCCGCTGCCCACCGGCGCTCTCGGCGGCGCCAGCCCGGCCGCAGGCACCGCGCAAGCAGGGCCCAGTCCTCCTCCGCGGCAGGGACCGGGGGG
>JANHGL010001643.1:57536-97660 GCA_024611195.1 Ceyx melanurus
AGGGGCAGGCAGGAGGACAGCAGGCGGGAGCCGCTGCCCGGGCGGGCGGTTGGCAGCGCCTGCGTCTTCTCTTGGCTGACTTTCAAAAGCGGGAGAAAAGCAGCTAGGGTGCTAATTGTAGCTGGGTCCTGAAGTGAAAATGTTTTGTGACAGTTGAAAGAATTTAAAGAGGAAGGAAGATCGGTTTAGTGTCAGCTGCAATTAGATAATCAAAGCTTAAAAATCCTACTCTGTTGATACCTTCACCCAGAGTTAAGGAGCGGAGCGAGGGGAAGGGGGAGGAGGGCTGTGCGTGGAAAGGGCATTTCCATAGCCAGTGCGACCGAGGCCCGGCCGAGCTCGCAGGTTGTCTGGGCGCACGCTTGCACAGAGAGATTTTCTTGGCAGCTCTACAGGATGAGGCTCACACTGTACACAGCCGACATATTGAAGCCGAGAGCCCTGGAGAACGTAGATGCAGGAGTAGAAACAGCTCTGCACACAATGTAGCGTCTCCTAGGATGGTTGGGCGGCGCCTTTCTTCAGGTATTTTATTACCCATCAGCCCTTTTTAGAGCCAAAAAACCCCAGAAAGTAACCCTAACCCTGAGAAAATAGCATCTGCTTCTGTTAAATCAATTTATTACATAACATTTGAGAGAGAGAGCAGCAGCTCAGCGTCCTGAGCTTTTGGCTGCATTTCAGGTTTGATAAAATGGCGTCTTCGCAGTGAGCTGCTTGCTAAAGAGATGTTGTTGCACCGAGCAGAAAAATAGAAAAATGCAATTATTATGGGGTTTTCTACTGCTGCTTTTGTTTTGGAGAGGTAGCATTTAGTGCAATCTCTACTAATAATGAAAAATGTTTGGTTTTTTGCTTGTTTTCTTAATGCATTTAAAAGCTTTCAGCATCAGAGGGAAGGAACTACATTTTAATGTCGTAGTGCAGAAAATTAAAACAGGAGAAGCAGCCTTTCCCACTTGTGTACTTATGATGGTTTAGATTTAAAATAAATAAAGCTGCTTTATTTGATGCTTCCATCCCTTCTCTGTCTTTCCACATTATGTATGCTGTTCAAGATTTCAGCTTCCTCACATCTAGGAAACTTGTAAGTTGCCTTTGTAAGTGGCTTCAAATAGCTGACAGTTTTCAGATTTGTCACCTGTCTCAGTATATGCATAGAGCTGGATCTAGCAGGTAACCTGAAATATTAGCTCTACAGTGCCCAGATTTTCTACTTTATTATATTTTCTTCTTCAGAATATATCCTTGTCTCATCTTTTTTTCTCTCCTGAAATTAGGCTACATTTGATGTTGCATTTAAAGCATTTCTGGCAACTCCTGTTTAATTTAGATTCAGGAAAATAATAATGAACACTCTTCTAAAGACTTGCTTATAAAAGTCTTTCTTTTGGAGGAGAAAGTAATTACTCTTTTTTTTTTTTTTTCTTTTTTTTTTCAACTTCCTACTCAGAATCAGTAACCTTTGTGTGACAAGTAAAATCCCCAGTAGGGCTGTCACTGGCCTTTGGGATTTTTCTCTGTACTGCATGTCAGTCAGAACATCATCATCTGTAACCTGTCCTTTGGGCAGGACAGGATGAGCCAATCAATCTGGTGGTTGTTGTTAGGCTGACTAACATGGATTGAAAAATAAAACTAGTAATAAGAGAGGTAGTCACTATTAGGTCTGATTTAAAAATGGATCAGCAAAACTTATTAATAACATAAAAGTTTACCCCAGGCTTTGCCATTTGGCCCCCTCTCTGTACTTCGGTTCCTGAATCAATTGAATTGTTTTATTGTAATTGAGGATGCATAATTTTTCTACACAGCATTCAAACTAATTACTATAGTGGAAGTGATGAAGATGCAGTTCTTTTTAACCCAATTAAATAAAATAAATATTATTGTAAATGACATTTTCAGCGGTGGATTTTGGGCAGGATAAGTATTTTGCTTTTCAAACAAGTGCATTCAACAGCATCTCCCATTTCACTCTACTCATACTTTAAATTTGTAGTCTATGTAAACATTAAACTGATTTTGCAACTAATTATTCATACTTATTATCAAACAAAGCCAAAAATGTTTTCTTTTATTAATAAGTATTAAATTGAAGTCGGTAAAGTATGGTGGGTACTGTATGTAATAACATCAGCAATTTTCTTCCACCCCACTAAGGGTATTACATGGGGAAAAAAAAAATCCTAAACAAAAGAAACCCCTCATGGTTCTTGGTAATAATGATCAAAGCTGGGTACTTTCTGGATAGCACGTATACTTGAGATTTGACAGAAGTAGTATGTTTGTTCCAAACAAATTTGAGCTGTTACCCTGAGATTAATTTCCTCTTCCTGCGTGGTTACTTCTACCAATAAAAATATAAAAAAATTCTCTCACCAGGATGAGCTCTGTACTCAAAACTGTTACATTTGTCTGACAATGAAGTCACAGTTTTTGCAGCTTTTTGTTCACTTCAAGAACAATTTTTTTCCTCTATTATTCTTACCCATCCTTTTGAGCTTCACAGCAGCAGCCTTTGGTGTTACACCCGAAGGTCCAGGAAACATCTGGACCCTGTGAAGTTCCTACACATCTCTGGGTTTGTGCTTTTTGGTGACTCTGTGACTGTTCCAGTGTGGTCCTGCTGGCTGCAGGGCAGGACAGGCCAGTACTGTCCTCAGAAAGAGACTTGCTGATTTTGTGTCCCCTACACAGAATTATTGTAATCCCCACCATGCAACCACTTTCAGATGAGTCAGTGGCTATTGCCAAGGGCGTCATCTGAACCTTGCTAAGAGGAACTACTGATGGTGCATGAAAGGGAGTAGCTCTGGAGCAGCAAACCCTTGAAAGCAGAGGGGGTTGAGCTGGGTGTGCACTGCTTCCCTGCTGAACACCTTGGTGTGGTGCTGGCTGCAGTAGGTGGGTTTATCCACGCTGAGGCACATGGCCATTTTCTTCTCATATGGACATCTCTTGGGTTTTTAGGGTTTTTTTCCCCCCATATAATAATTTTTTTTTCTTGTTTCTCTGACTGTTCTTCAAAATCCTGGTAGGTTATTTAATGAACCATTTTGCTCCCTATGCTCAGGAATCTTGCTAAGCTGTTTTTATCCTCTACTCCCACCCCTTCCCTTTATTTTCTGTCCTCTCAAACTTGAGTGTTGCTTTCACCACCATCTTTGGTGGGGAGGAGAAAGAAATTCATAAAGAAGCAACTTCTTTCATCTTATGTTGAGTGCCAGTTTTGTGAATATTGCAGCACTTTGCTCTATGATCCTGATCCTTCCTCACAACCCTGCCCTGCACAGATGCTGCCCTGGGCAGCGCCATCATTCTCCCAGGCACTTGCACGTGCACCTGAGCTTTTGTCTTGGACCTTTTCACTGCAACAGTGTGTTTCATGCCACTTTCAGATCTTCTGTCATGTCTGAACTGAGGTGCCTGATCTCACCACCCACAGTGCTGGAAAAAATCTCACATAACTCTTTATCTGATTTCTTGGTTGCCTCAGCTTCTTATCTTCTGGCCTGGACTGCTGCTGCTTTTTGCCTTTGTTCATTCCTTCTCTGCTAAGAATGCTGCTTGGCTCTGTTTGCTGACCTGGCTCAACCTTTTTAAGTCATTTCACTGGTTTCCTTTTCCTTCCTTGCTTTATCTGGGGACCTGGTCTCTGTTTAACACCTGTACAGCAAGCCTAGATTATCAAGTACATTTTCAACCTTCTTTGTTGGCTTTCTTATGTAACTTCTTGGCTTTATCCAGGACTAACATGATGCTTTCTTCCTTTCTAACCATTGTGTGCAGGGGAGAGAATCCAGGGAGATCCAAGTGGATCCTTTTCTCTTTTGGATTTGTCATACACATGTTGATGATTAAGCTCTTTTTATGAAATGCTAGGCTCTTTCCGGCAGCAAGAAGACAGGTGATGAGCTAGGATAGTTTTCCCATCCCTTCTCTAACATGCATACTTCTGCTGCAATTGCTTTAAATTAAGTAATGATAAAGATGCAGTCTGTCCTGGTTTAGTGTGTTCTTTCTTCATCTTGATAAATCTTCCTGAGACAACCATGTAATCACCACCCTTTCTTGAAAAGCTACAGGTGAAATGTGTGTCAAAGAAAAGTTTGTCAAGGAGAGAGAGCCTTTTATATTCTTGGAACAGTTTTTTTGCAGCATTAGCACACCTCTGATTAGAGGCAGTTAGAGAAGCTAACCACACCAAGATATTTGTGATTTAAATTAATGCATATTAGGCATCCACTGTTAACAGCTTATTTGGAAGATTGTTTTGCATCCATCCTCCCTGCAAATTATTCTTCTTATTCAAATGATTAAAAACAGAAGTCACGTTTCTCCAGACTTGCAGCAAGTAAAAATAATTGATGCCCCAATTTTGTAACTTCAGTGTATGCAGTTTTCTCTTGTATTCAGACAACCAAGGAACTGCTCTGCAGATGGTCTCTAGTGCATATCCTCAGGATCAGACTGAATTACTTGCTATAAAATTCCCATCAAAAGAATCTAAAAGGAGTAATCTTTGCTAGAAGTCTGTGGAGGGTAATCAGGATGGAAAGTAAATGCAAAAACTTGCACTAAGGTTGAGTTTTTAGCATAAGTGTTGAGTCTCCCAGTTTAATTTTGTACCCTGGCAAGTGACGAGATGCTCCAAAGCTTTTGTTTGTATTTTTTGGATTAGGATGTGGGTGATGCTCTGAAAAGACTGTCTTCTCAGTGCCTGTACAGCAGCACTGATGTTCCCTGCTCTGGGGTGGAAACTGGACCATGTCCAAGTGTAAAAGGATGTTTAAACCCCTTGTAAATTCTTTAAGAGAAACTTTCTTGACAAAACTGTTTGTTCTTTAGAAATGTCCAAGTTCTCTGCTGAACTGTGAGTCACAGTTGTGGTGTTTAAATGTATAAATGATGCTGAACAGCAACAGTGGCTGTTTTGGATTTGTTCCTTTATTTACCAGAAGGCTTGAAAACCTAAATGCAGCATGAATTTAGTGTGTTGAGTGTGATGTGTCTGCATATGCAATATTTAATGGCAGGCAGACATTCTACATCTTTTATCAGATGCTTTTTACTTGTGTTTCTCCGGAGATTGAGAATTGAGTAAAAATAAATGGCAAGAGTCTGGTAGATACTCATGTTTTTTTTCCAAATTTGCTTTTTTAGTTTTTTCACGTATATTAGTATATTTGCTGTCCTTATTTATTGCCTGCTTATTATTTTTACTAGTGTACTATAAGGGATACAAAAAAATTGTTGCTCTGTTCTAAAACTGAATTGTTCCATTATTTTGAGAGCTTTGCCAGATTAAAAAAAAAACAACAAAACACACACCAAAAAGAAACCAAAACACAAAAAAAATCCCCACTAAGTATGAGCATCATGCTTTATTGTAGTGAGGAAAATTGCTGTGTTATGTTAGAGAATGTACTCTCCATTTTCTCAGAAGGCAATGTAAAACAGTCCTTAAGAGGGGGCTTTTGCAGTGCTTGAACAGTGGACTCATTTTAACCTTATTGAATCCTTTCAGATCTCAGCCACAGTGGATTGGGAGACCATTATGAGAATTCCCACTGGGGACAGCAGCCCGCTTTCCGGAGTGAAGGCAACTGCAGCTGGGATAAAGTGATAATAGACAGGACTGACAAGGAAGCGTGGCCTTCCATTACCGGAGCTGAGACTGAGTCTGCCTCAGAATGTACTACAGACACTGACTCTGCCTCCAACTGTGGCTCAGAGAACAGTAGCATGGCTACAGGGAGTGCCCAAGGCAACTTCACTGGACATACAAAGAAAACTAATGGCAATAATGGCGCCAATGGAGCACTCGTCCAAAGCACTTCTAACCAGAGTGCCCTTGGAGCTGGCGGAGCAAACGGTAATGGCAACTCAGCCAGAGTGTGGGGAGTGGCTGCGGGCTCCAGCTCTGGCCTAGCTCACTGCTCTGCCAGTGGTGGGGATGGAAAGATGGACAACATGGTGGGAGATGGTAGAAGTCAGAACTGCTGGGGTGCTTCCAACTCAAATGCTGGCATTAATCTTAACCTTAACCCTAATGCCAATCCAGCTGCCTGGCCTGTACTTGGACATGAAGGAACTGTGGGAGCAGGCAACCCTTCCAGTATTTGCAGTCCAGTCAGTGCCATAGGTCAGAACATGGGCAACCAGAATGGGAACCCAACAGGCACCTTAGGTGCTTGGGGAAACTTGCTGCCGCAAGAGAGCACAGAACCACAAACGTCCACTTCTCAGAATGTGTCTTTCAGCGTACAACCTCAGAACCTTAACACTGATGGACCAAATAACACTAACCCCATGAACTCTTCACCAAACCCTATCAATGCAATGCAGACGAACGGACTGCCGAACTGGGGGATGGCTGTTGGTATGGGGGCCATCATCCCGCCCCACCTGCAAGGCCTTCCTGGTGCTAACGGAACATCCGTTTCTCAAGTCAGTGGGGGCAGTGGTGAAGGAATGGGCAGTTCAGTGTGGGGGATGTCCCCAGGTAATCCTGCCACAGGAAACAGCAATTCTGGGTTCAGTCAGGGGAATGGAGACACTGTGAACTCAGCATTAAGTGCTAAACAAAACGGATCCAGCAGCGCTGTGCAAAAGGAAGGAAACGGAGCGAGCGCCTGGGATTCTGGGCCTCCCCCTGGCCCCGGGGTGCTGGCGTGGGGCAGGGCTGGAGGCAGCAGTGCTGTTGGCAGTATGCATCCTGGAGCTTGGGGCCACCCCGGCCGTAACACCAGCAATGGTGTGAACGGGGAGTGGGGCAAGCCCCCAAACCAGCATTCCAATAGCGACATCAATGGGAAAGGATCAACAGGGTGGGATAGCTCTAGTGTTACCAGTCCGAGCCCTGCCATGCAGCAGGGCGGTGAACAAATGAACTCTTGGGCCAAAGCTGCAGCGTCTGGCACCACGGCTAGCGAAGGGAGTAACGACAGCGGTGGGAGTCAAAATGAAGGCAGTACTGGGAGGGAGGGGGCTGGAGAGGGCAGGAGGAGAGACAAAGGGATGATAGACCAAGGGCAAGTTCAGTTGCCAAGAAATGACCTTGACCCCAGGGTCCTGTCCAATACAGGGTGGGGACAGACCCCTGTGAAGCAAAACACTGCCTGGGAATTTGAAGAGTCCCCAAGGTCCGAACGAAAGAATGACAATGGAACAGAGGCCTGGGGTTGTGCAGCTACTCAATCTTCAAACTCAGGGGGGAAGAACGATGGGTCCATCATGAACAGTACAAATACCTCTTCAGTATCTGGGTGGGTCAACTCTCCTCCGGCAGCTGTTCCCACAAACACAGGTTGGGGAGACAACAACAACAAAGCACCAAATGGCCCAGGGGGGTGGGGAGAGTCAGCAAGCTCTACTACTGTTAATAATGCTGCTGCTGCCAAAAGCGGCCACGCTTGGAGTGGGACCGCAAATCAGGAGGACAAATCACCTACCTGGGGTGAACCTCAGAAACCCAAATCTCAAAACTGGGGAGATGGACAGAAATCAAATCCAAGCTGGACTTCAGGAGGTGGAGATTGGACGGATTCATCATCTGTTCCTGGACACTTGGGTGATGGGAAGAAGAATGGATCTGGATGGGATTCTGACAATAGGTCAGGGTCTGGTTGGAACGATTCCACAAGGTCTGGGACCAGTGGGTGGGGAAATGGCACAAACAGCAAGGCTAATACAGGTACAAGTTGGGGGGAATCTTTGAAGCCAGGCCCCCAACAAAACTGGGCTAATAAACCCCAGGACAACAATGTGAGTAACTGGGGAGGAGCTGCTTCTGTAAAACAGACGGGGTCAGGGTGGGTTGGTGGGCCAGTGCCAGCCAAACAAAAAGAGAACTGTGAGGCAACTGGCTGGGAAGAGCCATCTCCACCGTCCATTCGCCGCAAGATGGAAATCGATGATGGTACCTCAGCTTGGGGCGACCCAAATTACAACAACAACAAGACTGTAAACATGTGGGATAGAAATAATCCTATCATTCAGAGCAGTACCACAACCAACACCACCACCACTAGCACCATTATCAACACAAACATGGTTGAACCTCAGCCATCGCACCAATCAAGTGCCCAGCCGAACCGGTCCCCGCTGCTTGGTCCAGGTATGAACACTGTTTTCTATTTTATAGCAGAACTGGTTACTGAATGCTCTCTGGCCTGGTCAGGGTGTAGTTAAACATCAAAGGTAGAAATCATGGCTTTTTGTCCCACAGTAAGTTCATTTACTTACTCTGAATCAGTGTCACCGTGTGGTGCACAACCTTCTGTCCTGGGGTGAACATCAGAGAGGCTTTGCACAGTGTCTGGTCAATACTGCACTAGGTCCTTACTGTTGATCTATATTTACATTGTCAGCTCGCTCTCACTTTGCACCGTCTCTTAATTCAACTATTTGAGAGTCTGGAAACTTTTTACTAACATTTTTTCTCTTTATTTGTCTTCCACTAACTACCCCTGCTTGATCTTTGTTCCTTTTCACACACTGTGGAGCTGTTTCTTTTCTGTGAACCCTATCTCTTGGTGACCAGTGGTTATTAAGGGTTGCCTGAATCCTGGCTGTTGCTGTTTCTCTGACTTCTGTTTGTTGTCTTCTGTGAAAAGAATGTCTCTTCCAGACCTCAGGTCCCAAGCATGGGTGGTATCCTGGACTTGGATTGGTTAAAGATCTTAATATTCAGGGTGGCTGGGAAAAGTTATTCTAACTTCACCTGTGTTCAAAAGACAAGTTTTTATGCATCTAGGAATTTTTCTAATCAAAGACAAGGCACTGTTGGAGACAAGCAGCAAGGAATAAAAATGGGGAAAAAATGAGAAAAATGCTTAGGGGGGAGAAATTTCAATAGAAGTTACTAACAGCCCTGCTCTATATCATGACCACAGACGTCTCAAAATAAATCTCTCTTTGAAATTCTCCATCTGATTTTTGTCTCCCAAGTTTTTGTTTCGTCTTGGTCATGGCTAAATATGTCTTTTTAACTGTGTTTTTCTCCAAGTGGGATTTGTTCTACTTCTCTTATTTCCATAATTTTTCTCTTTGATGTTTTGAAATTATTCAAACTTACTGTAATGTCTGTGTAAAAATAGTCTTGTGTTCTCTACTCTGGTCAAATATTTTTACAGTTGAGAGTATCTATTTTAATAAAATAACATGGGCTTTAGATGGAGAAACCTTTAAATAGGTTTGTACTTGATCAGTTCAACACTTATAATTTGTTTACCTTAAACTTATTTCATGCCTCTTTCAAACTGTACCCATGAAAATGACAATTCAAACTTCTGAATTGCAGGGGAACTTTAATGAAAATGGGATTTTGGTATTTTTGGGGGTGGTGGTGTTTGTTTTTGTTTTTTTTTTATTAAGCTGATTTTTGGATACTTACATAGGTGTTTTTAAAATGGTTCATACACAGCAATGTTTTGTTAATACTTTTTCAATAATCTAACACCCTGCAGAAGACAATTTACTATTCTGAGTCCTTCAGAGTTTGAAAATGGAATTTGAAAACTCCAGTGTTTCCTCTGGAAAATGGATAGTAGCAAAGGAAGGGTTTCTTTGAAGAATGAAATGTTGATGCAGTCAACATGTTGATGCAGTCAGAGCACTGCTTATTAATATGAGACCATCCACTCCGGCTGAACACAGCTCAGTTAGAGAGGCAATACTGGCCATCTGGCAAAAATGCTCATTAGAAAGATTCTAAGATACTAAAGCAAAACCAGCTCTCAGAATCTACTTAAGGCAGCATGCAGGAAAGAGGCTGAACAGTAATAGCAAAGACCATTTCAAATATGGTTCTGGTATTAAAATGTAGATCAAGTTATTAAGGGTATAAATCAGGCCTTTTGTTGTGTATTGTTGCTTACGTATGCTCACAGTTGTGTACATAGGTGCAGATTTAAAGGCCATACATGGTAATATTTTGAAGGATTATTGTCCAGTCTGCAAATGGAAGCTGGGAGCAGTCCCTCGTGTCTTTATGTGTTATGCCCATCATTATTTTTGACTGGGCCTGAGAGGAGCTGCTCTTGTGCTTCTTGCACAGAGAGAGCGAGAGATGCAATTTAAAGTGACCCTATTGGCTTCCCCATTCACAGGGCAGGAGACCTATTTTTACCATGGCATGCAGCACTTGGCAGCTGTGCAGCAATATCCTCTTGGTCTTTGTGGAAATTTACACAGACTTAAAACATCTACAAATCATGTCCCATCTGGGACAACTAAAAGATGAGAAGCAAGTAATGAGCAGCTTTCCAGCGGCACAGACGTGGCCTCGCAGATTGTTGTTGGGCTGTTTAACCTTGTTTCTGCCTCCTCCCAATTCCCTGGCCTTCCAGCCTCTACAGTGAGGGAGACAAGAATCCTGTAGCCAAGACACTTCTATAATCCATGACCAAACTGCAGCCCAACAAAAGTTCTTTTCCCATGCAAAACAAGATTGGGTAATGAGGGCAGAGTTAAGCTCTTATCTGAAATCTAAGCAGTTACCATAGGCACTTTGTCATGTTTGTGGGCTCTGATCTGCTTTGCCAATCACTTTTGTGATTCCCTGTTACTCGGGGAATATCATGGATCAGAAGTGGATTCTGTACCTGTGGAAGTAGGGAAGTGTGGTGTAGTTGTGAGATGGCACAGTCATATATCCTGAAACAGGGAAGTGGATTTCATTTTGCTGTACAGTGCTGGGTAGCTTTTCACTAAGGAGCAGCAAGTCCCTTCTGGCTTTTAAGCTTCCAACCCCTACCATTCTGTTATTTAAAAATAAAGGCCAAGTTGCAGCCTTGTTATTCAAGTTGTCACACATCCCCAGAATTTCTCAAAATTCTTTGGATACAGAATTTTAAAAGCTGTTGATGGGAAGCAGATGTTAGTACACACTCGATGAAAATGCATCATGCTCTGAGGAGTTTTCTGTTGGAAAAAAAAGTGGGGAAGGGAGAGGATAGTGATAGGTGTAGTGATAGAGAGATGTGATAGGTGTAGTCATTTCTGGTTATAGGAGCTTGCTCCCAAACCACTGGTGAGCATTTAGGAAGACAAGCAGAAAGGTAGTGGGTTTGATTTAGATTTGATTTTTATCTGTATTACTTGTGCATAATTCTTACTTGCACATTTAACTCTTGCAACTTTGATACAAAAAGAATAAGAAGTAAGCAAAGGTTTTGCAAACAGGGATGATTAAAAGAGAGATTTTTGGATCCCAGACAGCACCAGATCCTCCCCTCCAAATGCTGAGGAGTGGGCTTGGTGCTTTCCTGTTCCCATCAGGTGGTCAGAGCCTGGCAGGGTTCCAGCCTCCCACCCTCCAGCTGAGAAAAGAAACAAAAGATAAGGTTGGCTTCCCTGGAGAGATTGTAGGTTCAAAGTTAAAGTCGGTGGTTCCTAGAGAGCAAGGAGCTGAACTTTTAAAAAACACAGAACCAGCTCTTAAGTTCTGAAAGCTCTGAACATCTCTCTGTTCCTTTATAATCCTCTGCAGTTGTCTCAGCAGCAGCTTGAGTGTCATTCAGAGCATGTAATTTGTGTGAAATAGAGAATGCAAGTGATGCATTTTCCTTACTTTGAACTTCCATCAGCATGGATTTGAAACCAGACCAACTTTGAGCTCCTTTAGGATGCTGTGTCAAGACCTAAAATCCCCTTCTGGGTGCTCAGCCCTGTAGCAGTCAGGTTCTGGGAGTCAGCACGATGGTGCTGAGAAACCTGTGCTTTATTTTCACACAAGCCTGATGACATCACTGGAAGCCAGAGAAGAGCTTCCCTCATGCTGAGCAGTACAGGAAGGTGTGGAGCACCACCATGGGAACTGGAATACCTTTCAGAGTATGGAGACTGGAAAGGTTAAGGGTTACAGGTGCTTGTAAAAACAATTTTTTTTAAAATATATATTTATACACATATATATAATCCTTTTACACACACAGAGTACTTTTTTTCCCCTATTAATAGCAAACTAGTGACTCTAGACTAAAGAATTTATTTTCTACCTAACTTATTCCTATTTCATCTACATACTGTTCTAATACTTTGGTTTGCCTCTGTTGTAGTCATATGCTCTGGTATTTATCACGGAGCAAACAACTTCAAGGCAAACAATTGCTGCCATCCAAATGGCTATAGGGTTATTTTGAGGGAAAACAACTGTATCCTGCCACAGCTTAGTTAACATTTCACTTTCCCTTGAGGATTTCCTGTTGGCCGTGGCCCAATGTTAATTATGTTTTGATTTCTATAAAACAAAGCTCTGCCAATGTGTCCATGTTTATTACTCACTGTGTTCTTTTTGTTTCTTGCAATTCTAACAGTGTTTAAAAAAACTTCACTATGAAAACCTCATTTTCTTGCCAAAGAATCCTTTAATGGAGCTCATTCTGTTGCAAAACATTCACGCAGATCCGGGTGGGTTTTTTAAGGCATGGAGCTTTTCCTCAGCAAAGCCTAAATGCATATTATTTTCATCAAGAACATAGGACATTTTCTCTGAGCAGATTTTTGGAAAACTTGAGGCAGAGCCAGATTCAGAGACCACTGAGAAGGTGGTTTGCTGCCCAGCAGTTGTGTCCAGGAACATAAAAGCAGCTTCTTGGGCTCGTTCAGCCCACACCACCAGAGCCCAGCTGCTGGGATGAGAGGCTCCTTGAGCTGCTGTTCCACTGGGGTCCAGAGGCATAGTGGGTTATTTTAGAAACTGAGGAAAAACCTTATTTAACAAGGAGAGTCCTTTGGAGAGCACAAAGGAAATTTCTTCTTTCACCTGTAGAATTTTCTGTCATTCCAAAATGTACCTTTATTCACCTTTTAATGTTTTCAAACATAGAGTTAAATGAAGTCATCATAAGGTAGCACAGAGATAATCATGTTAAAACAGCAAATACCAAACACGGGGGGAAAATGGGTTTGTAATTGAGAAGTTCTCTGGAATTTGCATGCTGGTTACTTTTTGCAGGGCTCAAGTTATTTCACCAGCAGACTTAGAATTTCCTGCACTTAATTTGATTTGTTAAGATAGTTTTGGAAACTTTCAGTTGATGCATTTTGGCTGCCTTTAGGTACTTCAGTGTATTTTCTTTTAGTAAGGGTTGGCTTCCTCATTATTTGTAATCACACATTATTTACTGCTCAGCTCATTTAAAGCACTTAAAATAACTTGGACTTACACGTCTGTGGTTTTTATCAATGTGGTTGAATTTGTAGCAAAGAGTGACAGAAGGAGCAGTTCTGCTGAGTTTTTATTCTGCAACCTCACACGCTTTCCCTTTTCAATACTTGAATTGTGGTTTAAGGTTGATTTCATAAATTAAATTACTTAGAATTTCCAGTATAGGTGGCAGGAACTCAGGGAGATATTACTATTCTACCCTCTCTCTGTATTATTATTCTCATTGGTGCTTTAGAGATGTTTTGGTTTCTGTTTCATTTGCCTGCAGTTAATCTTTTTTCAGACACCAGCATGATTAAATACACACAGTTGTCTGACGAGGTTGCCACCTGGGTAGTAAGACAGAAATTCAAATAAACAGTTCCTTAAATAAAGTTGGCTTAAAGATGCAAGCAGAAAGCTTGAGTAAGTATTTTCATTGTAACACCAAGGAAGTAGTTGTGTTCAGTAGAGGGTCGTTTATTTACATACGCTCCTGTGTCTGTCAGTTTGTATTCTGCACACTTTAAAATAACCAGAAATTTAAGATAGGCTGCTAGAGCTTAGAGCACACTGTTTGTTTCAAAAGGAAATCAATATTATGAAACAGTAAAATTGTGGGTTGTCTCAGGAGTGTGTTTTAAAACACAATCAATCTTGCCAGTAGGGACAGAGCTTTCTTAAGCTACGTGTTCCTGAACATGTCAGCTTAGCTTGGATGTGGTTTATGTTGCAGGCACCTCTGTCAGTGGCTGAGAGGGCTGCACTTGCTTTAAGAAACAGAGCCTGAAGTAAATCTGTGATAGGGTAACACTGGAGCAGTGGGCAGATAGGAACCCATCTAACTAAAAGTATTTTCTTCTCTGCTACCCAGAGTCTGAGGTGCTGTTAGTGAGGTGTTGCAGGTTCTAATAATGGACTTTCTGTTGAAATCACTGAGTTCTACAAAGGCTCAATCGCTGTTGTGTAGTTAATGTATTTCAAGGTACTTTTTAAAGTTCTTTTGTGCTTCCTTGCTATCATCTCTTGGTGTTTGTGGAGAAAAATGTTAACATTTCTTCTCTTGGAAACCTTTCCAGAGTATTTTTGTAGATAGGACTGGGGAGTAAAAAATTAATAGTGCTGCAACAAAGTAGGCAGCTAGTCCTTTAATTCTAAAAATCTACTGAAAACAGAATTGACACCCTTTTTTGGATAGCAGCAAAACTGAGCTGCTTTCTTACCAGATCTGGTTCCATTTTGTGAGCTGCCAGAAGTTACAGACTTGGCAGAGCAATAGTTGATCAAAATAAAACACCCAGTTTTAATAATAGTAATCTGCAATCAAGTTGCTGAATTAGTGGCCTGAATGGAAGTTTTAAGCAGACTGAATTAATTGTGCAGTACTTGCTGGGCACTCAGTTGCCATGTAATGGAACACTTTTTGTGACAGTTATGGAAAAACAGATTAGTAGCAAATCTCATGTATAACCTTTTTTTGTAAGTTTTTAAAAACACCTTGAACTCCCATCTGTGATTCATCTGGTAATGGTCACTTCAAATTCAATATGCACTTTAGCTGTGTTGGTCAGTCTTGCTGTGGAGGGCTCAGAAGCTAGATGCTGCTCCAGGCACGTTGCACCTCACGCTGAGTCGGTGTTGTACGCTTTTAAGCGCATTACGTTCAAGCCAAGCCAGACTAAGACCATTTCTGTCGAGTAGCTTACGTCCTTCTGTGAGTTCAAATCATGCTCTGCAAGAAAACAGTGACTGCCATTCCTTGGGATTTGACTGTGGATTCTAATTGCAGTCCTCTCTAGTTCTCCTTCCAAATCGTGTTTGTTCTAATGCAGAGGCTCAGTGATGAAGGGCTCTGTTGGGAACGGGATCAACCACAAGCCCCAAGAAAAGCTTTAAGGAGTGCACACAACATACACTCCACAGTGCAAGTGGTAACAAATGAATATCAGTTTACTCTTAGGCCATGAAATAAGAGATTGATAATTTGTAAATAGTTAAAAGGATTTAATCTTCCAGTGAAGCAAGGCCCAACTCAGATTTCAGTCCTGGTCTCGTGGATGCTGGTGCTGCTGCATGTGCTCCCTGGGCTCTGCGTGCTCTGTTCTGAGAAGTCACAGCGTAAGCAGCTGCTCCTCTGGGGCCCAGGCTGCTGCTCACATGGCAGCCTGACTGCTGCTGGCTATGCTAAAAAACACTCCTCCTGTCTGACAGCTTGGCATTAGTGTTCAGTTGAGAAAAAGATTTTTGAGACCAAATTAAAGGGATTTTTATTTTTTTAATATGCTTAATTGGAATCACTGTCTAGTTACTAGTTCATGCTCTTTCCAGACAAACACTTTAATAAAATGTCCATCTTTGAAATGATTGACACAGAAACCTTTCCTCTCTTCACTGTTCTCTCTTTCCCCTTGCTCAGCAGGCTGGGGCGAGATGCCTACTGTCCACACAAAGAGTGAAGCTTCTTGGGGAGAGCCGTCATCCCCTTCTGCTGCAGTTGATAATGGCACTTCAGCGTGGGGGAAACCCCCCAGCAGTGGTACAGGGTGGGGAGATAATCCTGCTGAGCCAGCAGGGACATATGGAAGAACAAATGCTCCAGCTGCTGCCCCAGCACTGTGCAAACCAGGTACGGGTGTGGATGTTGCTGTCAACAGAGGCTGGGGAAAAAAGACCCAAGTGTGTTGTGCTTCTGTCAGTACTTCTATACATCACCGCTGGTTTTCTGTGTGTTTAAATCAGAGACTGTCCTCACTTCATTTTCAAAACCTACATTAACTGTCACAAAACACTGATAAACTTGCTTGATAAAAATCTTTGTAAATGCCCCGAAGGCTACAGCTTGCTTTAGACTTCTGCTTTGGCTGTGGGTGCTTTTAAGTTTAACTCCTGCAAAATACAATACGGAGAGATAATTGGAAGACCCAGGAAACCTGAAGAGAGGAGTGAGAAGTCTTGAGTAATCCCAGCTTTTAACAAACAGAATAAAGCAGAATGAGGTGACACAGCCTTGTCACTGAATGTAAAGTGTTCCCTGCAGCCACGTGCTCCTTTTAGGTTCCATTCTTCTGAGATGGGAAAGAGTTTCTGACCGTTAATGACCTCAAAATTTGGTTTTGTTCATTGGAAGAATGTGGCAGTTAAAGTGGTGAGATTCATTGAAAGCAAAATAGCCCTTAACAAGTATGTGGTTTTGGTTCCTTGTTCCTAGGAGACTGGAATGACCATGACCACAGATCTTAACTTGTTCAGGAAAAAAGCAAGACTTGCTGTTACTGGACTTTTTCTTCTGTAAAGTATTTAGAGAACTTTTCTTTTTTGCTAGCTTCAAAGAAAGCTCCTTATAATTTAATGCCAATTAAGCTACTTGATGAATCTCTGTATCTCTTAACTCAAACATTAGCATATTGGATATGGCATAAAAGGATATTTCTGTAAAATTTGCAGGAAATTGGGTAAGATGTATCCTCTCTCTCCTTTCCCTCCAGCTTCAAAATCTATGCAAGAAGGCTGGGGCAGTGGTGGGGATGAAGTGAATCTCAGTACTAGTCAGTGGGAAGATGAAGAAGGAGATATGTGGAATAATACTGCTTCTCAAGAGAGCAGCTCCTCCTGTAATTCCTGGGGGAACGCCCCGAAGAAAGGACTTCAAAAGGTAACAGAAAAATAAAGATGCTCTCTAGCAGAGTGGAATTAGGATGACATTGCTAGAATAAGTTGTCACAGATTTTCTGTTGCATTGTACCTGAACTCTTAAATTAGTCTTCTTGACACCTGAACCCAAAGACAACTTGCCACTACAGTGGTTCAAGTACAGCCTACCTTGTTTCCAGGGGAAATGGGAGATCTTTGATTTCAGGCATATCAGATACCTCGGGAATTTGGGTGTTGTTACATTTTTCTCTTAAGTTTTATAAGCTTCCATGTATGTTAAAGAAATGATAATGTATTAATAAAAAGAGAAAAGCTGTTAAGGGGGCTTTCAGACACTTTCCATGGTTGTAGAAAAGCAAAGTTTGTGATGAAATGGTTCAACAAAAAATACCTGTTTCCTATTTGTGAGGAACAAACAGCTAATTGTCAGGTGTGACTGCTATGAGAACAAAGCAAACTTGTATTAATGCCGCGCTCAACCCAGAACATAGACAATATGTTGGAAGTTTTCCGTTGCACAGTCTTTATTTCAGGACAAGGCCAGGCTGTAACTTGCAGGAATTGGGAATGCATTTAGCCAGTTTGTTTGTTGTTCCATTAGCCAACAGTTAGGCCAGTGATTTGATCAAGTATGGTTGTTTCTTGTACTGTCCGCAGCCCAAAACAAATCCACGCTTGTCCCTTGGTACTTTCTGGAGAACTGAAAGGAAGAGACTTCTTAAGGATTTTGTGATAGAAAAGCTGCACAGAGATCTTTTAAAGGTGTTTATCTAGACGCTCTTGTTTGTTTTTAAGAAAATACGCTGAGTAACATTCTTAACTTCAAGGTTGCAAACTTGTTTTTGGGAATGTTTTTCAGGAAGTGTTGTACTATTTCAGAAACTTTCATTTCATTGTTTTTCTGGCAAGGATTAAAATGAAATCCGTAAACTCAGAGGTGGCTTTAATTCAGTGGTGAGCAAATCAAATACTAAATAGTACACTGAACACCTATTCAGCTGAGATAAAATTTGTACACTTTGTGGGGGAAGAGAAGTAGTTACCTTGTTCGGAGGGTTCTTCAATACTTTCTAAATTAATATACTAATATATCTTTCAGTAGCATGTATTATTAATAAGAAAAACTTAACATCTATTCTATATACATCTCACTAGTATGGCCGTGGGAACCAGACCATTAATGGAATCTCCCATTTATTTACTAAGGGCATGAAGACATCTAGCAAGCAAGATGAGGCCTGGATCATGAACCGCCTGATAAAACAGCTCACAGACATGGGCTTCCCCGTGAGTAGCACTCATGGCCAGCACGCCCGTGCCCTAGCTTCTTAGATTGTCCTTCTGCCTTGTGACACAAAAGACCCTTCAGTCTCACCTTCAGCCCAGGGAGTAGTTCTGTTACCTGCATTTAGACATTTACTTTGCTTTCAGAAACCTGCTGTAAGCCAGCAGAGTGCTCTCTGAGTTTGTTTGATGATCTGCTTTGCATGATGACATTTAATATATCTTCTGAAGCTCAGAGTTTTGTAACAACAGGAGTTACTTTGAACTTCAATAATAATTCCACTCTTGTTCCCCTTTTCTTATTAAATGTGTGAAATTAACTCTGTTGGGGTTTTTTTTGAGAAAGGCCACACACTAGTGATACTTAAGTTGTCCATAGAAAACAGGAAGAAATTTAAACAGAACAGTATGAGCTGTAGAACTGGTACTTGCTTGACAAATTGAAACTAACTGAATTGTTGTGAGAATTGCTAAAAGCAAAAAAAAAAAGTGTGTGCAGACATTATTTGTGCTGCTCAGAAAATATTGAATCCAGCATTTAAGAGACACATCTGTTTTCTTACTTTGCTTTGAAATCGTACAAGCATGATTACTTTCTCTTAACATAATCTGTATTTTTGACAGAGAGAGCCAGCGGAAGAGGCTTTGAAGAGCAACAATATGAATCTTGATCAGGCCATGAGTAAGTATCTGTGTAACTATAATTTATTTTCTTTAAAGCAACACAGGAACCATTCATAATTCCCTGAGTTTGATATTCTCCAGATCACTTGGATGGTATTTGTTTTCTTGCTTTGGCTTTTTTAAACAAGACCAGTTTATCTGACCTACTGTTGGCAAATTCACTGTCTCTGCAGCACCCTTTTCAATGTGTTTCCCCTTTCTGTGAAGGTGCTCTGCTGGAAAAGAAGGTGGAAATGGACAAGCGTGGAATGGGAGTGACCGACTATAATGGAATGGTCACCAAACCCCTTGGCTGCCGCCCACCACCAATCTCCAAAGAGTCTTCCATGGACCGCCCCACCTTCCTTGACAAGGTAGCTTCAGAAACGGGAATGTGATAGCAAAGTCAGAGCTGTAAACAGTGTAGAAATGCTGCTTATTTCCACCGTCTGCTTAGAAAGCTGTAGAGAGAAGTGTGATGATTGAATATTGCTTTATTCTTTTTCATCTTCTGGGGAATTTGGTCCTTGAGGAAAGGACCAGTGATTTGATTCCCACACAGAAAGAAACAATGGTCATCCACAGTGTTACACTTGAAAAGAAAAATACTAAGGAATCAGTAATGCAGTGGAACTAGAAATGGGAAAACTAAAGGAATGGAGCACAGAAAGCCTTTCACTCTGTAATGGAGTCCAGAGAGTCAGTGACACTTGCACAAATTAACAGGCAGAACCAAGGCCAACATCTTAAAGAATTAGGCTCCTAATTTCTGTTTTAGTTTTGAGCTCCTTATGAATTTCATTGAAAGTTCAGTACTTAAATAGGCATGAGGAGCTGAGGTATTTTTAAGTCAAAGAGGAGACACGCACAGTCATAAATAACTCTGATGAGCTTCCTTTTCTGTGATCACATATGACAAATTTTCCAGCATCATTTAATGACTGAAGAGAAGGCTCCAAAGGTTCATGGCCTCCAAGATTCAAAGTGACTAAAGAAAAGGCTGTAGGGAAACACACAGACAGATCTTCAGTATCAAATGAGATTTACAACATAACAGAAAGTCCTACAAAGAGACAAACAAATCCCCTCAGAATTCCCCCAAAAATTATTAGTGAGGGAAGAACAATCTCTGGTGCCATTCTGCATCTCACAGGTTAAGTAAATGAAACACATAGAATTTCTACTCTAAGAACAGTTGTTTTTTCCAAAGAAATTCTTCCCAGACTTACAACTCATGCTGTGAGAGCAGCTCCTTCTCTCCTCTTTCTGCCTTTGCGGTATGTTTCAGAGCACGAGCCTGGAGCTGTCTTGCTTTCTGCTCAGGTCATCTTTGGTTGGTAAACAAGTCCCTGCACAGCTGCACAAAGCACTCCAGCCAACTTTCCTCATTTTACTTACTGTCTTAGCAAGTCATTATCCTTTTGCTTGGCTTTGCTGAGTCTTCAACAAGTTATGTGAGGTTTTTCTTCATGAAACTGTACATTGGGTTAATGTACTCATTGCTACCACTACTTCTCAGCTGATTCTCTCACTTGAGTTGATACTCCATGATTTTTTTCCCTTATGTTCTCTGACAGGTAAAGCCAGCACTTATTTTTTTAACCTTATGCATGTGAGGAGAGAGAATTTACAACCCTGACATTTGCTTCTGGACCCACTGAACTCCCTGTCCTCTATGGATTAGTATGGTCTGTGCTACTAAACATCACCTTTCAATGTTTGCTTTTACTTGTTCCTCAGCTCTTGTGGCAGATCCTCTTCATTCTGTGTCACACTGAGTCAATCTTTTGGCACTCAGTGCTTGGTTAATTGTTTTACTGTTCAGGATGTAATCTTGCCCTGTAGCACCATAAAAGGAGAAGGGAGGATATAAAGCTCCAGCCTAGAAGTGCCCTGATCCCAGTCACATTCTCTTATACTTGGTGCTGAGCACACTGTACTTATCAGGTTTGCTTGAAGATGTTACCTGGTGTCTTCTGGTGCCATCAATTTTGTAAGAAAAACATGTAATGTTTTCCTGAAAACACCCTTAAAAATATAAGAAATAAGCCCAGAGTACTTCCTTTGAAGTTAAGATTCTTTGATCTTAAAGTGTAGGGATTTGTCTTGGGTACCACTGCTGAGGCCTGGGACTCGGGTCAAGTGTGTATTCTCACTGCACCTACTAAGTGTTCTTTTAAGCTCAGAAGAAAAATGTGGTGGTTTGCTGATAGGCATTGACCACCCCATAGCTGAAATTCTGGAAACACGCAGATGTCACTTAATTTTTCTAGCATCATCAGGTGCAAGTGTTACCCTCTGGGCCATTGTATTAGATGGATGTGATCAGCAATGATGTGGGCTCTCTGAAGAGAAGTAACATCAGCCTGCTTTGGCATTAGCTCAAGGTTCTGTGAGGCTTGGTGAGTTTCATGGCAGACTCGTTTTCCTTCCTGCTTTCTCCCATACTGCCAGCAGAGAGTCCTGTCTGCAATTGCCTTGATGCTGCTTCCAAACTTTATCTCAAATTCTTGACTGTATAGGAATCTGTGAAATTCTCACCTTACCAATTAAGTCTCCTTTTCACTGCTGTCTTACTCACTCTACTATGAGAAATCCAGGTCTACAAGCCTTGATGCCTGATGGCTGCAATTGTTTTCTTCCAAAAATAGACTAGACTTTTTCCTTGTTTCTAATTCAAACATAGTGTGTGTTTGGGTTTTTTTTCAACATCTTTCTCATTCTGATGCCAGTTGTCTCTGATGAGTGTGATTGGTTCATGTTTTGGGGATAATGAATGGGATATTTTAACATTATGCAGAAGCACTTTTGTAGGTCTTGCAATTAGGTAATGATCACTAGAATTTTAAGGCTGACTTCTAAATTCTTGATTCTGTTTCTACTTCCCGTGATCCAGTGATTGTTTCTTTTGTGAACTTCCACATTTTGAAACGTCCTCCATTTTCCCATGTTTTCAAAATGAAAAGTACTAGTGATGAGTACTTGGGATGTTTCATTTTCTGCAAATTTCTTTTGCCTGCATCTAACACCTGTCAGATTTTATTAATTTCAATTCCCCTTTTTGAAAAGGTTTTTTTCTGTTTTAAGTTACTAACATGTATTTTCTACTAACTGCTTCTGTAACTGATTTTGTGTAAGAACTCTGACAAATTCATCAGTCACCTATCTGTTGGGACTTTTTGATTCACCAAGTGGCAGTTGTTGGTGGGTGGCTGCTGAAGTGTCCAGGGATCCTCTGCTAAATCTCACAGGGCTAAAAAGTATTCCATATGCATTCTGTTATATTTGGTACATGAGACTATTGTGAGAGACGTTCCAAAGTAATCATATTGCTGAGCACCAGTGTTGTGTTTTGTGTTGGGTAAGTGTAGAAGGAAATACTGCTACTGGTAGGATTTGAGTTGTGTCAAATTCCTTCAGTAAAGTTAAAAGCAATGGTGATCAGATGGAAAGGATTTGTTTAATTGATAAGCCTGAGGGAGAAGTATAACAAAATTTTTAAAGAAAATCACTGAAGAGGAAAGTTGAGGAAGAAAAGATTACTCTTCAGGAAACAATTATTGCATAAAGAAGTCTGAAAAATAATGGGTCACAAATCTCTGTGTGCAGGAAAGCTCTGTGCACTGTGCCCTAGGTTGAGGATAACTGATGAGTACTTCATGTGGACCAGCTCAAATGCTTGATGTTAAGTGAATTTATTTCAGTTCCACTTACAGAGCACAGATTTGTGCAGCACAGTTGGCACCTTATGATGAGTTCAAATGAAAAAAAGTAGAACAAAATGAATGTGAACAATGTGTTGTAGCTTGCTGCAAAAGCTGTGTGCTGTGGTTCAGCCCAGGAGCACACTTGTGAAGGTGGCTTTGCATCAGGAGTCTGCCTGTTCTGGAAATTGGATGCCCGAGTCTCCAGCGTGGCTTGTCCTTCACTGTCCCTGACACTGCCTGTTTCCAAAATGAGAAAAAATAATGTCAATGAGACAAGACTTGAATAAATTTTGTGTGCAGGGAGGGATTGCATTGGTCTTTCATGGTCTGTTCACAGAGGAAACGATGGCAGCTGAAGGAGAGGGCACTCACGAAGCTTGAAATTATTTTTACTTTAAAGGGGGAAGGGTAGAATTGTAAACATATGTCTGTGATCTGAGGAGAAATCCTTGAACCTGTTACTGTCATGCAAGCTGCAGTTGTTTGTGGAGTGTGACTGATGTCCAGTAGAATGTAAAATATCTGGAGCTGAAAGGCCTTGGGGATATCATTAGAAAATGTCAGTGTCCCCCTCAGGATAGTCAGATAGCATGTCAAGTGTCACTGTGCCTGATAGTAAAGTAACTTTTTCTTTGCATCAAAGGAGAACTGTTGAAAATGCATTTTTCAGGATTAACTTAGAACATAAAATTTACTGAATACACTTGCTGCATTAATTATTTGTTTGGGTATCTGGATGGCAGACTGGGCTGCTTTTTGAACAAAGGAGGTTTATTAGTATCTCACAATCTTCTGGGGCATTGAATTTATTGCTCGAAATAAACCAGCTCCTCACCTATTTAAAAGCCTTTCCTCACAGTGAATATATTGCCTGAAAAACACCAGTCCAGCACATTGCAAATTAAAGATTTTCTACTCTGCCTGTTTTTGGAGCTGTACTTTGTACACAATGTTATTTGATCACGCTTGCCGCAGGCTTCCCAGACATCAAAGCCCAGTTTGAGATAGAACTCAGTACCCCACTGTAATAGTAGCTGGATAATCCCTAATCAAACAGGTAGATATGTGATCTGGTTTATTTTCTGACTTGCTGTTTGTCCCCCACGGGGGCTGCCTTCTGTGCATCAAGATCCATGTTCAACCGTGGCTTCTCACAGCCCAGTTATCAGAGGCTTTCCTTGTGTCTTGCTGAAATCTGCCTTGTCCTGGGGGACATTCAGGCAGCGTCTTAATCACTTTCCTAGGAAGGCTACCCAGACAAACATGATCATTGTTGTTTTTAAGTATTTTTATACGTTCGTTGGATGTGTTGGAGTGTAATATTTCATAGTGGATAATAATAACTCGCTGCTATGTGAATATTAAAAGAGGCTCATGTGTCTCAATTAGGAAAGGGGATTAATGCAAAAATGCTTTTTTAAGAGCAGAGCTATGATGTGGAACCAAATGCAGAATGATACCAAATAAGCTGATCTGGCCCTTCCCAAGCTCTGGGTTAGCAGAAGCAGTGCTCGTGTGCTGGGAGTTCAAATTGGCTGAAGGCTTCCCTGACATGTGCTGTGTCTCTTCCCTTTCCACTGTTCAATCTGGTGGAGACAAGAGAAGAAAATCTTAAGGGGGGAGGAGGAGGTGGCCTCATGATAGCTCTGCAATCATTGCTAGAATCCCTCCTTTCCTTCTGGAGAGGTGATGATTGTGCATTTGTGGATTAAGTGTAACAAAGTAAAGACAAACAGTACCTTAATCCTATTTCTCTCTTTCTTCTCCCTTCACTCCATACTTTTCATTCCTTGTTATTCATAACTTCTTTTTTTTTTTTTTTAATATTTTTATTCATCCATGCCCTTTTCTATTTCCATGGGACACTGTTTTGTGGCTGTCTGCTCGTGGGCACTGCACGCAGCTCACCCTTTCTTTCTCCAATCAGGATGGCGGCCTAGTGGAAGAGCCCACTACTTCACCATTTTTGCCTTCACCAAGCCTGAAGCTCCCCCTTTCAAACAGTGCACTCCCTAATCAGACCCTGGGCGGGATTGCCTCAGGGCTGGGCATGCAAAACTTGAATTCTTCTAGACAGGTAAGGCTGTTGGGAGAGATCCAACGTTGAATTTCAGCTGTCTTGGACTTGCTGCTAGGGCCCATCACTTCCCCAGAACCAGTGGTTAAACTCCCAAGTGTGTGCAGCATCTTTTGTTGACGTGAAATAGCAGTGGAGAAACCACCTGCTGTGTAAATATTTCATGTTACAGGACATAAAACAACTGCTCAGTCATAATTAGGCTGCTAATTACATGGATCCATTGAGAAGGGACTGTTATGTTATGGATTTATATGCCACAGCAGCCTGGTGTAGCTCTGCCTCAGTTGAAATGAGGTTTCTTTTTTTGAGGCGTTGCTAGTTGTCCCAGACTCCTGAGGCAGAGACATTGCTCTGATCTGTGTTTCCTGGCTGGTGTAATTATGCAGTGATGAGTTGGGTGAGAAGTGATGGAGGCTTTTTTTACTCCTGCTCTAAGTGTCAAAACAGCTCATAGCTTTGACAGGTGGCAAGAAAGAAACTGTGCTTCTAGCTCCTCTGGTCAAATGGAGCATTGCTGCAGGAGGGGTGTTTTGGCCTCTGGTTAGAATGTGCTGAAAGGGAAAGACAAGGAAAAGATGTGGAGGGGCTGATAGATGAACACCATGAGACTGAGAGGCCTTAAATTAGTGTTGATTATGAAAGGGTTATTTTTGCCATATAAATTGAAGTTCCAGCAAAGAGAAGAAATAACAACACAGAAAAACTCTGTATTCCAGTGTGGCTTTTATTACATATATTCTTTTAAAGTTTATTTTCTAAAGGCAACTCTCATCCAGCACTTACAGCCCATTAAGCATATCTTTGGGAAGCAGAGACTGCACTAATAGCATGTCCATTATCAGTAGCTCTGTGAATGACTAAGTATAAAAACTGCCTGGCTAATTGAAGGGTTAGGACACTGTGAGTTCAGTGACTCCATTCTCCTGTCCCTCTCTACACAAATACAAACATTTTTGGCGAGTACGTTTCATTGTTCATCTTGTGACCCTCTGGGGTTATGAATCCTTATAAAAGCCATCTTCAACTTCAGCTACCTTTTGTTCAGGCATCTGTGTAACAGTTTTGGAGGTTTGGTAAGCTGGGTACATGGTGATCTTGGCCGTGTCCGATTCTAAACCTGACTGTCAGTACAGTCCATGCGCACTGGTTTCTTTCTCTGTGCCTGTCATAATCACTGAGGATAAGACTGCACAGATAAGTGACTTCCAGGTGATATGTGGAGTGATGTCTTTAAGAGCCAATGTCTGTCTTGTCCTGCTGTAGATACCGAGTGGCAATCTGGGTATGTTTGGCAATAGCGGAGCAGCACAAGCCAGGACCATGCAACAGCCGCAGCAACCGCCAGTGCAACCTCTTAATTCATCCCAGCCTAGTCTTCGTGCTCAAGTGCCTCAGTTTCTATCCCCTCAGGTTAGCCTACACTTCCACTCATGAGTTTTCCCTTTCCCTGGAACTCTTCCATATGCACTCTCCTCTCCACGTGCATTCTCTCGTGCTCCTGAGGCTTTGCAGCTACTGTTGCCTGCCTCCATCTGTGCTGATTTATTTACTAGCCAGGCAGCATGTTACATGGGTAGGGTGGTCTTGCATGTATATTCTGTACGTTAGCTGTGCAGGCACATGCTCTTGTTCCTTTTTGCAAAAGCCAGTGTTTCTAGAGAGCCAAGGAGTTCTGTTCTCAGGTCTTTTTCTACAAATGAACATTTGAGTCTGCATAAGATTTGTATCGGAGCCTCTGGTTCATTTTTTGACAATTCACAGCATTGCTTCTGGTAATAGTAATATTTTCCAGCTGATGCCTTGTGACTCTTATTAATGGCTTACACAGTTGCCAGTGTTAGAAGTAAATGTGTAATGTTTAATGCACTGCTTTTTCTTAGGTTCAAGCACAGCTTTTGCAGTTTGCAGCAAAAAACATTGGTCTCAGCCCTGCACAGTTAACCTCGCCAATTAATAATCCTCAGCATATGACGATGTTGAACCAGCTCTATCAGCTGCAGCTGGTAAGTTAAAACACATGGAAAATAAGCTCTAAATCAGAATCGAAGGCATGAAGATAAAATAAGACAATGGCTAACAAAATTTTTAAATGGATGTGACATATCTTTGAAACAACCAGATGCTGATTTCTTTGCTAGAGTTTGTTATGAAAGGAACAAATTTATGTTTTTTTGCCTCCAGCTTTGTAAATTGTCATTTGTAGGATAATTATTCTTTACAGCTGATCAGTGAAACTAAAAAGTCAGTTGCCTTTGTATTTTTAAGGGTGTCCCTGCTCACTGCAGGGGGGCTGCACTAGATGACCTTTGTAGGTCCCTTCTGGCCCTAAACATTCTATGATTCTGTGGTACAGCTAACACAGGGTATTCTCAAACAGCACTAATTTGTGTGTCATGTGCCAGTGTATGGCAACTGAGTGACCAACTGCCACCAATTTGTGTCACAACATAGCAAGAGAGAAATCTCAGCAGTGCTGCTCACCTGAGTTACCTGGAGAACTTCCTTCAGTTGCCTTGCTATAAGTCATAAAGTGTAGGGTAAATTTTCTGTAATGTGTATGAATATATATAAGATCTACTTGTTTTTGAAAAGTTTGTGCTGTATTTGCAAATTGTAAATATATGTGTGTGTAGGAAAATATTTAATTGGGTTTCAAGAAGACTTTAAAAGGAGATCCTGCTAACATTAAATAATTATTTGCTAGAGTTAATCATAAAACTGAGGATGACAAACTAGCTTAGTGGCTGATCTCAGTGTGCTAGTCAAACACTTTTATTAGTAATGGTGTTATACTATTACATTAGTAATACTGTTATCCATTTCTGGTTGTGTTTTCCAGTTTTAAGCAGTGCAGCATTGATCTCATGCCATGGTAATAATTGAACAGTACACAGCTACCTGAAAAATAGCTGTACAGAACTCCTTTGGATTTTAAATTCATGTGTATCAGAAAAACATCCTGAAAAAAAAAAAATGTACTACCTAGTTAACCAGGTTTAAATTGTGGAATTTTTCTAGAGTAAAGCAGCACAACTGATTAAATACAAAGTGTTGACAGAACTAAGAATGGCCAAAATAAAAAATAACTATTGGTATTTATCCTATTTGTATAATATAATACATTTCTATTTTAATTTCAGGTTTGTGTTAACAGATTTTTTCAGAAAAAAAAGATTTGTTCCTATTTTTAATGACACTTACTGCTCACAAACTCCCTTAGTTTTATTACTGACATGTTTGGTTTAAAAAAACACTAGATGTAAACAAATATATTATACATTTGTAACACGATTGTTACTTTTGCTTCACTGATTATTTTCAGAATACCCCAATGTTTTTGCCTTCCCTATTTTACAATATTTTACAACAGAGCAGTTCAAACGTGTTTGTTTGGCTTGTTGTACCCTTGAGGACCTGTGACCTCTGGTTTCTCTCTGGCAGGCGTACCAACGTTTACAAATCCAGCAGCAGATGTTACAGGCTCAGCGCAACGTTTCCGGACCCATGAGACAACAGGAGCAGCAAGTAGGTTTGCCTGCCAGTTCGGTTCAACCAAGCCATTAGAATTCAGTTCCAATAGTTAAAGAGATTTTGCTGCATTGTATCAAAGCAGCCATGGCATCCTTAGAAACAATGATACAGAGCATGGCTTGAGTATTGAAAAGGAAAGACTGCTAGAGTAATACAGCTATTTCACAGCTTTCAGTTATGGGAGGAAAGCTCTTCAGCCCTTAATACAGTCAGGTTTAATTTGTAAAGAGATCTATTGTGTAATTTCACTGTAGAGAAAGGCACAAGAAATCCAGAGTCGTCTTGTTCAATTGAGCATTTATTGATTCTTTTTCTTTCCAGGTTGCACGTACAATCAATAACATGCAGCAGCAGATCCAGCAGCACCAGCGCCAGCTGGCCCAGGCCCTGCTTATGAAGCAGCAGCCTCCCCCTCCACATCTATCTTTGCACCCCTCTGCAGGCAAATCAGCCATGGATAGCTTTTCACCCCATCCCCAGGCACCCGGCCTACCTGACCTGCAGACCAAAGAGCAACAGTCTTCACCGAACACCTTTGCTCCTTACCCTCTTGGTAAGTGTCCTTCATCAAAGCACTTCTGTATGGAAAAGACAGAGGAGTACATTGCAGCAATGCAGCATCTATTTTGCTCAACGGTGTGACAAATACAAAAGATAAGTTTATTAAATAACACTGAAATGCTAAAACAAAGTCCAGATGGTCTGTATTTGCTCATAAGTATCAGAAGATTTGCTTCATTCACTATTTTCATGTGTTGCTACTTACGAAATAAATCTAAATTAACAGCATCATGATTGATAGGGCACAAGGGAATGGCCTCGAGTTGCACCATGGGAAGTTCAGGTTGGACATTAGGAAAAATTTTGTCCCCAGAAGGGTTGTCAAGCCCTGGAATGGGCTCCCCAGGGCAGTGGTGTAGTCCCCATCCCTGAAGGGTTTTAATTTTGGACATGCAGGAATATGGTTTAGTGTTGGACTTGGCTATACAGGATTAACAGTTGAACTCAATGATCTTGAAGATCTCTTCCAACCAAAACCGTTCTATGATTCTATGATGTAAAATGCACAGATGTTATACTGATAAACAGGAATGTAATCTGGAAGTCCTGCAAAGTCATCTTTCCACTCTAATCGTCACTGGTAAGGCATTAATTTTGGTCAGCCTGTTTCAAGAATGATACAGGTGAAGTTTGAAAGAATGCAGGAGGAGTGTCATCTAGATGATTAGATGCTTCAGAAACATGACTACTACTAGAAAAATGAAACCCTCCCTTCATTTTAGTTTAAAGAGAAGGTTTGAGACATGCAGGAATCTGCAAAAGTGTGAAAGATAGCTATGAAGAAGTTTTCTTGCATGTAGCTAATGCAAGAGGTAATGAACTTCCTTTGTGTGAGAGATGATCTAATTAAACATTAAGGATCATTTACTTGCTTTAAGCAAAGGAGAGAGTACTGCAGTAATTTATCTGGGAAATTTCTGAAATCTTCACTGGTCAGTCACTTTGTCATGGTGATGACTGATGTCTAAGTAATCAGTTTGGCCTTGAGACAGGGAGAACAGAACTTTTCAGACCTGTTTTCTGTGATTGTTTGATGTGTGCTACAACCTTCATTTATGATATAAAGGAATTAATTTAATCTCTTTGTGACTGTCTCTCTGCTGTGTACAATAGAATTGCCAAGCTTTATCTACCGTGCAGCAGTTAAGGAGGTAATTCTGACTGCTGTGGTGAGCTCTTATAGCAAGGAGCATCAGAAGGCCAAAGAATTTATGAATTGAAGGCCTGAGTCTAAGAGGTTCTTATCATAGCTCAGCTTCCTGTGATCTTCTAACATTCAGGATTATATATCAAAGAGGACCCAGATTCATGTCAAAATTATTCCTTAAATATAGTCTGAGTGATTTTGTTCTGTGTATACAAAATACATTCCCAAATAGTACCATACTTGCCTGGAAGAATAGCAGCTGTCTGGATGGCCTTTTAATTAGTTGTTTTGTTTGGGATTTTTTTTTTTTTCCTCCAGCAAAGTTTTAACATTTTTAGAATTCATGGGAGTTAAATTCTTTTTCCCATAAAAGCAGAAGTTCTTGACAGCAGATTGAAAATGTGCTTAGTAAAGTGCTATACATGTGTAGAGATGTCTGAAAGCCAATGGTTAATAACTTCTTTAGCTGGATTTTTAAACACCTCTTCTAATCCTCCAGTGTATGATGGGTATCTAATGACCCTATTTCCCCTTAGCTGGACTGAACCCGAACATGAATGTAAATAACATGGACATTACTGGTGGTTTGTCAGTGAAGGACACTTCTCAGTCCCAGTCTCGCCTTCCTCAGTGGACACACCCCAACTCAATGGATAATCTGTCTAGTGCTGCTTCTTCTCTTGACCAGAACTCCAGCAAGCACGGTATGTTGCATTTAATCTCTGTGTCAGTCTGGCTCTTGAGACTTGAGTCATTGCAATTGTAGTTTTTTTTCCTCGTGTTACTATTTTCAGCAAGTGCTTGGTACAAAGAGTGCCCTTTGAGACTTTGGTATTTTCAAGATGCTTTCTGCAGTCACATTCAACAGTGCATGCAGCTCTCTCTTCCTACGTGCAATGTAGGAATGTGGAGTTTTTCATTTGCTGAATTTTGTGGCTCAGAACAAGGAGTTCAAGTAGGCCAAGCCATTAGTGTTGGCAAAACAAGTCTCACAAGCTTTTCCTGCTCCAGAGCTGCATAGCTTCAATCCAAAAAACTTTACATTGGCTTTTGAGCAGTTTTTCCAATACCCTGAACCTTTTCACAGCCAGTCCTGTACAAAGGCATCATGGATTCCATACTTGCCCACCCTGGGAGTTAGGAGCACAAACTTCATATTTTCCAGAAGTGATTGCTAATCTGTTTAAACACTTTATCCTTCACTCTTCCAGTATCCAGAGTTATTTCTTTATTTCCTGTACCAAGTTGATTCTGTTAGAAAATGGTGCTCTCTTAACTTTATTGTATCCTAGTTTTTATTACAATCCACATGAATTATTCTACAATAGTTTGGGGTTTTTTTTATTCTGCAAGTAGCTGAACTGCTTGTGCCAAACTGTTTGACAATTTGTAGGAACATGATAATGGCCATTTCAGGTTGTCCATCCCGTCAGCAACGAATGCCTAGAGAAGGATGAGAAGAGAGCTTGCCTATAGTGATACTCCTTAGTATGCTGTCTCAGCAAATTCCTTTTTACCATCAGTGTAATGATTTGAAATATTTTGTCTCTTTCTGGCAGTGATGCAATGTGAATTTAACTTGTGTCTCTAGATTGGACCTGTGGTGCACCTCACAGCTGTAGCTCTTAGTGGGGCTCCAGAAACTTTAAGCCTTGCTTACTACATTTGTATTTTATATTTCTTTTTTATCTTTGTAGTACAGGGAAAAAAAAAAAAAAAGAAAATACATGGCCTGATGAAATTCCATATGAAAAATTAGTCCCAGTCCTAAACAGAGCCTTTCCATGTCCTTCATTCCAGGTGCTATACCTGGAGGATTGAGCATTGGTCCTCCGGGAAAGTCCTCCATTGATGACTCGTACGGCCGGTATGATCTGATTCAGAACAGTGACTCTCCTGCCAGTCCACCCGTAGCTGTTCCTCATAGCTGGTCACGTGCCAAAACTGATAGTGATAAAATTTCCAATGGCTCCAGCATAAACTGGCCACCAGGTAATAAAATGGAAATCATTTTTGTTCAGCTCCTGTCCTGAACATGTATTGTTGGTTTTACCAGCCTTCTGAAAGAGGTACCTTAGAGAATTGTGGCTATGTACTCTTTATCATCTTTGAAACAGAGTTTCATCCAGGAGTGCCATGGAAAGGACTACAGAATATTGATCCTGAAAATGACCCTGATGTCACTCCTGGAAGTGTTCCAACTGGGCCTACCATCAACACCACGATACAGGATGTTAATCGCTATCTTCTCAAGAGTGGAGGTAAACACACCAGTTCCTTCCACATCTCTGTATGCTTGCTTTTTCCTTCCAAAAAATGTTTACTTTGTGTATTATGGATGTAGTGTATTTTTGCATGTAATCCTAATCTGATAATGCTTCTTCTCTGAACTTTTCACTGGAAATCCAGAAACACTTCAGTTAATTATGAGTCTAAGAAGTTTCTTCTTTTCCATGGGAATGTAAATATTTTTACATTGGAAAAGGCTGTGAGACATAATATAAACTTCTGTGGTCAATGGAAATTTTTGTAACCTGTACTACAGTGTTTTAAACAAGATTTCCCTCTCCATACTGACTAGCTTCCTACATACACTCTGTAATACTCAGAAGACAGAACACAAAAGCTGCTGAGGCTGCAGGCTTCACGCACACTGAGTAATTGTAGCTTTGTTAGAAGATCAATCAGCAAAATAAATTAGAGCTGTTTTATACGCAAACTATCAAAGAAGATAAAAAAATAGGAAATTGACTAGTCAACTACTATCGTTTCCAGTGTCATTTCCATTCCTTTTGTCTTGGCAGTGCTTACTCCAGAATGAAAAGGGTATTCTCTAAAACAATAAACCACTGGGACTATGCTCATTGTTAACTTGATTGGTACTGAAAGTGAATCAAGGGAAAGGTGGTTCCATGTGATTGTGATCAATGTTTCCAAAATAGGCAAGTTAGTCTATTTGAGCACTCTCATATGCACAGGAATAGCATCATCAGGTTGCCAAGAAGGTTTAAATATGTGGATTGTTTGTGTCCATCTGTGACACCTGTATAGATTATATATCAGAATTGAAATGGGTTTCCAGCTCTAGGCTTGTTAACTTGGCTGAAGGGCTGTGAGATGTAAGGGAAAGGAGGCAGGGTTTTCATGGCCTTGAGTGACCCTAGTTGTCTGTTACCAGAAAGCAATCTTTATTTGAGCTGAAACATGAAGTATTAGCGTGCATGAGTAATGCTGAATGAACTTCTAATGACCCAAATCTATTTCAAGGGGCAGGCAACCTGGGTTGTTTTAAAAAGAAAATATACAGAAATAATTCGGTCACAGTTCAGATTTGGTTGGTGCACCCTCAGAGTGCTCCCTTTAGGCCAAGGCCTACCCTACAGAGCTGTGCCTGTAAGTTAGATAGACCTACTGCATATCTTCCTTCTTCATAGAGGGAAAGGCTACATTAGATAGGAGCTGTCTGTGGAATGAAGAAATAATTACACCACTTAGACAGGGTCAGCATAGATGATCTTTGCAGAAGTAAACAGGCCCTCAAGAACCCAGACTTTCTGAAAAGCAGTGTCTGTTGGGGCCCATGGATGCTTCCTTTCCTCATTAGGTTTTTATCATGTGAATAATATCATTTTAATAAAAAAATGTAGTTGCTGAATCCGATTCTCTATGCCCATACAACCTAGAGGTTTGCTCCTAGGTAAAATCATTTCTTGTCAGTACCCCTCCAGATGAGACTCTCTTGAATACTGCAGCTTGAAGGGCAACACATCACATGAATGGAGCTGATCTCCACTTAGAGGGATAGGCTGTGGTTTATACTGAACTCACACTGTGGACAGACAAAACCAAACCTTCTGGATTTATGTTTATTCTGCCCTGTTTGCTAATTAAGCTTTGCAGGGTCAGCTACTATGAGCTGAAGGTCTTAGCCACGAACAGTTACAGCTCTGTGGGCACATCAGCCTTTGAATCTTATATAATTCCCTCACTTCTGCTGGGGAATAGATTCTTTCCAGAGAAGGCCCCGATACAGAGTTCTTTTTTTTGAGACTGATGTCTGTGTTGGTGTCCTTTGGAACACAGTGAGACCAGATAAGGTAAAGTTTGGTTGGTTGCTGGTCTAGTTTAAAATACAGCCAGAGTATTTTATTGAGCTGTGAGGGATGAGATTATACTTTACTTCCTCCCTTCTGCCTCAATACAGTGTTCTTTGCCAAAGAACTCATTTATTTTTCCAGTCAGTTAAAGATGTTTCAGTATTGCAGTCCTTCTAGGTATGTCAGGAATGATGTCACCTATAGGATACACATTTAATATTGTTGGTGGCTGGAGAGGATACTTCCAGCTTTTCTGGTCTATTATAAATGAAGATATTTTACTTTATGTTCAGCCTCTTTCATTTGCTGCCAGTAAGGAAATTGTATGTGTGCTTAGATAGCTTCTCCGATTGTAAATGATTTACCAGGATGGTTTCAGGCTATTTCATTTAATGTCATCAGTTTGAGAAGAGATTGCTAAAATATATCCTTGCTTTACTGAAAGTCTACAAAAATCTAAAGATTTTGGGGGGGGGGGGCATTAGGCTGTAGGAGATGTGCTTACCTTGAGTAATTTAGAAGAAATCACCCATGGTAAGAGGTTAGTTTATCATCTACGTATATGCTCATATACAGTTGCCATGGCTTAAGTCAGCCTACAGAGCACCTTTGTAAATGAAGCCTGTTCCTTGAGACTGAAGAGTTTAACACTGGTTTTTTTGAGAGCCACATACCTTAAAGGAAATGCAGAATTTATCTTCTGCACAGGTGCAAGTAGCACTTGCTACTGTGCCAGCTTTTTCTCTTCTACTAAAGACTTCTGCTTCACGTTCTCATGCTTTCTATAACATTTCATTCCTAGACTTCAGAGACCAAGCTGATTAAGGAAAATACCTTGCATGGTTTGTATTCGCACGTAATAGATTTGCTTATGTCACACCAAACATCATTATACCCATCTTTCTTAGTTGCTTCTCTGCTGGTTCTGCAGGGTCATCCCCAACATCATCTCAGAATGCCACGCTGCCTTCATCGAGTGCCTGGCCGCTTAGTGCCTCCGGCTACAGTAGCTCTTTCAGCAGCATTGCATCCGCACCTAGCATTGCAGGTACGACACAGCCTCTGCTTCCACAGCTCCTGCTTTCTGAGGAAAGGCCCTAGAAACTCCAGTAGTGCTGCTAGAGACACAAACCTGTTTGTTAATCCCTGTGTTAGGCAGCTCTCCTGGCAGCTCTTCGGTGGTAAGCATTGGCTGCTGGTATGCCTGGAATTGTGCTGAGGAAAAATGGATTTATTCACTTGGTTCCTCATGCTGTTACTCTGTGCTGGCATCGAGATCTCTTAATGACTGTTTCCACTGCAACTTTGAGGAGGAATATTGTGTAGGACCTCAGCAGAAACACTTCTCTACACCTTTCCAGTAAGAGCTGATATGAAATTTTTGTTAAAAACCTCACTGTTAAAAGTGAGCCACCTTCAGCTCAGGAAAAAGTTCAGTGGTACCTTAAGGAGGTGTACTCTGGATGTCTCTGGAGGGATTGGGGCTTTTAAATGCATTTTAATAACCAGTCTAAATCTTGATGCTACCCTATATGGCTGAGCTTGTAGATGATTTAAATAATTACCCTGCAAGCTTTTAATGAGCTATAAATTCTGCAATATCTCTTTGCAAATCATGGCAACTTTTCTTGTGAACTGGATACTGACATTAGTCCTGTTGCAAAAATGTGTTGGGGCTGTTGTATGGATTGTAGTGGCATTTTCATATCTAATCAATGAAAACCCTTCACTTTGAATAAAGGAAGGTGCAACCTCCAGGTCATACTGCAGAATGCAAAACAGAAAGGGTTTGTTTGAAATGTTTTACTGCAGTGAAAGGAAAAGAAAGGAGTGGCTTGCTTCTCTTTTATCTGCCATGCATTTCTGCTTTATTTGCCTTTCATTTTCTTTCAGTGTCATCTAATCTTTGTGTTAACCCCTTGAGAAGTAGTGACATAGCAACCTCTAATCTGTGGTAATGTGCATGTATCAAGTGCTGTATCACAGACTGAGCTGCTCTGAGTTCTAAAACTCAGACTTTCCCCTTTCACAACCCACCACTTTGTTAATGTCTTCATCATCACTGTCCAATTATTTTTGTTGCTTCAGTTTGCAAGAAGATGGGAGAGTGGTTGCCCTTTCAAATTGGTACAATTCAGTATAAAATAATTAAGTGATATAAAGAGAGGCGGTGTGAGGAGTATGTCTGTCTGTAACAGAGGCTGTGATTTGCTGACTGGTAGATTTGGCTTTAGGACTAATAAAGACTCCTCAGTGGCTGTCTGGTGCAAAGCACTCATTTGGTATAAGCTTAAGATGCCAGTTCAAATCTGGTTTTAAAAAAATTCACAAGATTTTTGCATCTTGGACTGTGTCAGACCACGTATTCTCTTTCTGTCTGCAGTTAACATGAAAGCATTAAGGCAGCATAATGGCAGTATCACCTGCTCTGGCAGCAGATGCAGTGATGGGACCATTTCAGTCCATTCCAGTCAAACACATGCTGCTGATGTTAGTAATGCTGGGACTGTGCTATGAAATTGGACTCTTGATTTCACAGCCTGTGTTGGTACAAGGCAGAAAGGCAGGGATGTGTGAAGTCTAAAGAAGAATAAAGGGGTTTGGTTTGGTATCTGTAATTTGAATCAAGTTTATCTGCCACTCTGAATGCTAAACTGTATTTGTAATTCTGTGAGTTTTTATCATTTGGCAAAACTCTGATTTGGTAGTGACAGTAGTAAGATAGTGTAAGAACTGATTAGTAAAAATAATGAAATGGAACAGTAAAATGTTATGGAGTGACAGGTTATGATATGGTCTAATCTTCTGAAGACTTCATTTTTCTTAGAGATACAGTTTTTGTTGGTCTTTGATCTTTGGAATTGTAGTAATCTATCAGAAGAAAGATGGATATGCTGGTTACTTTATATTAGATAAAATGAGTTGTGTAGGAAAAAGTGGTTAAGTTCTATTAAACCTTTGAGAGAGACAATCTTAAATTGTTTCATTATAATTTTGATGAAATTAGATTGTAAATACTTAAGTCTATATTATGGCCTTTTTTAATGTATTGTCTTGTACAAGAAAGCACAATGTGGTGTTTTTAAAAGATATCTGTATTTTACAAGTGGTATGAGATTCATTAATACAAATTTCTTTGAAAATTAAATATTACTGTAAGTGTAGGTTCAGAGGATCTAGGATTTCTATCACTGGATGGTACAGAACGCCGTACTTTGCTCTCCTGAAAACTTGGGAGAATACAGCCAGTGCAGAAGCCTGATGATTACCCATCATACTTGGTTGAACAGTTGGTGCTAACTAAAAATACACAAAACGTTTGATTTTTTTCTATTGCAGGTAAATTGTCAGACATCAAGTCTACGTGGTCCTCTGGCCCAATCTCTCACACACAAGCCTCTCTCTCCCATGAACTCTGGAAGGTACCCAGAAACACTACTGCTCCTACGAGACCACCTCCAGGCTTAACAAACACCAAGCCATCATCCACGTGGGGTGCCAGTCCCCTGGGCTGGACCAGCTCTTACTCCTCCGGTATGCTCGGCCTCTGTGGTTGCACAACCAAAGGGCCTTCTTTTATTGTTTGCTTTCATTGTGTTGTTACACCAGCACAGCTCCCAGTAGCTGTGTGTCAGACTCCAGGAACTCAAGGTCTAATAAAAGTAAAGTGTGTCTGTTTTGAGGATGAAGCTCATGTCTGTTTATTGGAGTTAGGTCAAGTTGTAAATGAAGCTGTCATCTTTCAGGTGGTCACAGTAGTAATTTTATGTAGGAATTGCTAAATTATTTCGTTCCAACTAGGACTTTTTTCCATTTTCTTAATTTCCAAAGTTACCCTGTTTTGTGGTATGTTTTATGACTGCCTACAAGGCTTAAGATGAGTGAATCAGCCCATGAAATTTAATATGGACCACATTTTTGGAGCATGGATGGTGAAGCATTTAGGATGCAGTGGCATTGCAGGGCCCTCAGGAAATTATTGTTTTTTCATGCAGGTTCTTTTAGATGTTACTGTTTTGCTTAAATACCCATATGAGAAAACATAGATCTATATCCACCTATCAGGGTTAGTTGTAGTGTGAGCTGCAAAAGTATTACACCTCTGTTAGACAGCTGACTAGTCATTGCTTTTAGTTGGGAATTAAACACCATTTATTTTGCATCTGTTTTCTTCATCAAAACCCCACCTGGTGGCAGATCTTGCTGATGCCAGGATTCTCTCTGGAGCCCAAGTGTGGTCCCGCATGTCAACGCTGCAGGTTCTCAGATGCCACTCATCCATGTCAAGCTTGTACAATTTCTCCTTGTAAAACACTGGGCTGAAATTGGGAAATCATGTTGTGCTGGTTTTGTCCTTGTCTCTTTAACCAGAACATTGTCAGTGCAGAAATATCTGTTTAGAGTAAGGCACATATGTTAATCTGTCAC
Source organism: Ceyx melanurus (assembly GCA_024611195.1). NCBI lineage: Eukaryota > Metazoa > Chordata > Aves > Coraciiformes > Alcedinidae > Ceyx > Ceyx melanurus. The sequence continues at coordinate 95,842 of JANHGL010001643.1, forward strand.
TGGTGAGATAGCAGAATGCTGCAGTGCTATAAAATCTGTAATGGTGAGCAGCAGTCTGAGCTTGGGCATCTGAGCTGCTTTTCACGTGCGTCTCCCAGACTCATTGTGACATAGCCTGGAGGCAGAGGCTGTGGCAATGTCAGACCTGCACCTGCCAAGTTTCTAATGGCTATTGTGGGAAAGGGAAAACTGCCACACGTCTTTCCAATGTTACAACAGCAGGTTTTCAGTCAGCAACCTTTCATTCCAAAGATGATAAGAAATCAAGATGTGGGGAACACTGCAGGTTTTGTTTTCAGTAGCAGCAATGCTCCCAACTACATTGCGGTTCCAGATAAGTTTTCTTCTTATATTACATGCCCAACATCAGGATAAAATGTTTTTGTTGTGAAATTTGTATTGTAGGTTCTGCCTGGAGTACTGACAGCTCAGGGAGAACAAGCAGCTGGCTGGTTCTTCGAAACCTCACACCCCAGGTACATGGAACTGTACATAACTAGTTGGGAAAAGAGATGTGTCACGTTGAAGAGATAAGCAGAATATTTATCAACCTTGGTCATTTGGTTAATTTGAAGTGGAAGTAATTACTCCACATTTATTACAAGTATCTGTCTTCTACAGGGAATTTGTTATGTTTTCAAAGTGCTGTCAAATCAGTTATGAACTTCTAAGACTGTAATTAGTCATCTGGTGTGCACCATTTCTGTATATGTAAGTGGAGGTGAATGATGTTTTAAAGCACATACAGAAATGTGAAATCTATTTCTGTTTTTTTCTTTTGCTCTTCTCCAAAGTCTGTCTGGTTCTCTCGTCCTCCACAGAGTGTCCTTCACAAGGAAGAATAAAAGCCCCAAAGCCTTGAATGCAGACATCCAAATTAATTTTGCCAAAAATGTGTTATACTTAATAATATGGTTTTCCCTTGACTTATTTCTGGACTTTTATGGACTGCTAATGATAAATAGAACTTGTATTGCCTAAATTGGGAAATCTTGTGCACTGGACTGTAGGGAAGTCTTAAAAAGACTGTATCTTGCTCAAGGAAGACAGTGAGAATTAGAATCTTATGGAAGAAACCTTTTTTTTTCTTTCAACTGTACTTACTCCTTAGCTTTTAAAGCTTGTTTATCTATCAGTCATTGTAAGTGAAACCACAAAAATAGATCACCTTTCTCCTATTCCCTCTTGCCAGATTGATGGTTCCACACTGCGGACACTGTGTTTGCAACATGGCCCTCTAATAACATTCCACTTGAACCTGACCCAAGGGAATGCTGTGGTCCGATACAGTTCCAAGGAAGAAGCAGCCAAGGCCCAGAAGTCTCTGCATATGTACGGTTCTGCTCTCTTTCCTTTCTTACAAAGCCACTTTTCTCTCAGAAACTACTTTTTTAGTAGTTTGGTAGGACTCAAAACTGATCACTGGTTAGTTTAATCTGATTTTCAACATTGCCTGATGAGATAGAGAAAAAATAATTAGGAATATTTTTTTAATTATTCTTATTAAAGCCTGTCCCCTGCTTTCTGACAGGCCCCTCTAAGTCCCTAAAGACCAGAGGGAAGCCCCCCTGGAGCCTTCTCCCCACCTCTCTCTGCCTGTCCTCACAGCAGAGAGGGGTTCCAGCCCTCGGGCCACGTCTGTGGCCTTAAAGTCACTCTTGTGTCACCGCAGTGGTTGTTTCTGTCCTCAGGTGTGTCCTGGGAAACACTACCATCCTGGCCGAGTTTGCTGGAGAAGAAGAAGTCAACCGTTTCTTAGCACAAGGCCAGCCACTGCCGCCCACCTCCAGCTGGCAGTCCAACACTGGAACCAACCAGA
>JANHGL010001644.1:0-22589 GCA_024611195.1 Ceyx melanurus
GCCGCCGCAGCGCCGCGCTGCCCCCTGGGGACGGACGGCGCCCGCGCCCTGCTGGAGGGGGCGGCCACCCTCCCCCTGCAGACCGGCAACCTGCTCAACTGGGGCTGCCTGCGCAAGAAGTGCCCGGCCACCCCCGGCGAGGAGGTGAGCGGGGCGGGCACCGGGGCTTTTCCCTTCAGGGCGCCGCGGTGAGGGGCTCGCCCTGAGGTGCGGAGCGGGCTGCGGCGGGCGCCTGCGCGGCGGGGGTCGGGATGGGCCGCGCCAGGGCCGAGCGGCCGGTGCAGGCAGCTGGGGGAGCGCCGGGAACCGCTGCGCGCCAGCGTAGGCTGCGGGCACTCGGAGCGACCAAAGCCCGAGCGGAGCGGGGCGCGGAACGGGGTTTGTTTGCCCACGCAAAGGGCAAAATTGCCCCGGCGGCCCGCGCACGTATGAGGAAAGAGCAGAACAGCGGCTTTAGCTTCGCTTATTCTTACGGCTTGGGGTTATTTCCCGTGAGTGTGTGCGCGTTCAGCCCCGGCCGGCAGCCTGTGGCGGGCAGCTGTGCGGGGAAGCGGTGGCTGCTGCGCTGGCCGCCCGAGGGACGGGCCGCGCTGTGGTGCCGCTGCCTTCCCGCCTCCCGCGCCCCAGCAAACCCTGTGCTGCGCTTCAGTTCCTCGGGGAAGATTCCGGACCGTGCTGCTGCTCTCGAGGAGTGAAGCCTTAAGTCGCTTACAAGGCTTAAGTGATGGTAGAGGAGATCCCGGGTACTTGTGTATGAAGAGAAACGTATGAACTGATGTGAGGAGAATCTCATTTCTTGGTGATAACAGACAGGTCTGGGGGAAAACTAGCCATTGTTGTTCTCTTTAATAAAGTATAGCTGCAAGTAACTGTTCAAAAGAATGAGGGAACTTTTTAATCATCGACTTTAAACTGTTACCTTTAGCAGGATGTGTCAATACTTGGAATAATCCTGATAAAATATCTGGAAATCCTGTGGCCATGAACTTCAGAACTACTGTATTTGCAGTCTCATCACGACCCAGTAATCTGAAAAAGGTCGTTTAATTGTCAGAAGTATGATTTTGTCTGCTTACTCTTATGCAGTGGCACTCTTAACCTAGGATTTGGTTGATTGCACACTGATCGTGTACAAATGATAAGAAGGGTGACAGGCAGGATGTTGTAGTGAGAAGAATCAATCATAATTCTACTGTATTAGCTGTAACGTGATAATAACTTGTTTATTTGGCCAGATAACATTCTGTGATCTGTGTGAAGTTGGGCTAGATTCTGTAGCAAAGAGATAGCTGTATGATAATGGGCATCCTTGTGTGAGTACTTTTTGGAGGATTATTAAAAAGTCAGCAGCGTGCATAACTAATCAGATATTTAAATATTTGCATTCATTTGTTTGCAGGGAAATCTGCATTTAAACATAAGATTGCCTGAACTCCAGAGTTGCTAGAAAGCCAAAAGCAAATAATTGGCAGTAATTATTATAAATAAATTAGCTTTTGTCTCTTCTCTTTGGTGTCATTAGTGTGTGTATACTTCTCAGTGGCAGAATGTAAGCTAAAACTTTTGCAAACTATCAACCCTAACATTAGGAGTTTGGGGGTATAACTGTATTTGGAAAAGCTGGTCAGAGCAGTGAAATACTCCGTGTGGCGGGGGAATGGTGTGCTTTGGAGCTTGTGCTTGCTAACTGCAGTAGAAATAGGAAGTGTAACAGTTGCCAGTAAGTACATACAGAGAGTAACAACAACAGCAACACACAGAGAGTAACAACAACATACAGAGAGTAACAACAACAGCAACACACAGCCTAACAACAACAGCAACATACAGAGTAACAACATAAGGAATACATACTTAGCAGTGTTGAACTTTCCCTCAGCAGGGAAAAGATAACATGGTAAATTTCATCAAAATAGGCTAAAGAGTTCCAGTGTTGTGATAGCTCTTTAGTGGGGAGTCAGTTTTTGCCTTTTTACTAAAGTTATTTTATTAATGCCATTTTAAATGACTCGAAAAGACTGTATAGAATTTGTGCTCCCAAGATGATATTGTGACTTAAGCTTTGTGATAACTGGGCAGGGGGGATAGGGCTTCTAGCATTAGGAGCTCTCGGAATTAATGTTTGGTGTCACAAGAAATTGCTATTTAAGGGGACAGAAAGTAGGTATCCACATAGGGATAAAATATACTGCTGAAAGCAGCAGTTCATGGAAGTGTTCTTACCTGTGGCAAATAGCAGTCCGGACCGGACCTTTGCCTGGCCTGCAGGGTCAGATGCTGAGATGCATGGGGGAAAGCATGAGCACTGGTACAGTGTGCAGTTAATTGCCTGATTTAGACTTGATAGTTATGCCTTACTATGTTTAAGAAAATTAGAATCCTAGTGAAGTTTATTTGATGCCTGTGGATACAGGAAAAATACAAGTGTGGGGTAAGACCTGAAGGGTCCCCCTTCAGTAATGAGCTACTGAAAGGATGAGTGGTTTGGCAGAGTGGAGCCAGAGCTGGTCAGATGCATCTTGGAAGGACTAGTTAGTGCCAGGAACAATTAGTGATTGATTGTAATGCAATTGGTAACAATGTCCCAGGACGTAGCTATTCTCTGACTACACTGTAACTTAATCTCTATTAAAATGGAAAACCCCAAAGCACCCTACACTCTAGTTCTTGTTTGGTTAGCATTGGTCTTGCCTTTAAAGATGGCATTGGACTGAGAATAAATCAAGTGCAGCACTTGTGTTACTGCTAAAACTTTGTCAAGGAGGAGAGAAAAATATGTAAGCTAGTTTGAACAAGTTTCAGGTGGAGACTGTGGGGGAAGAATCATCTGTGGTTGGAGGGATGATGTCAGCATTTCACCTGCTGGCCCATGAGCAGCTGTGTCTGTGTGTGGCAGCCTCATGCCTGTTTAACTCGGGACCCTGTGCCGTAGGTGCGGGACTGCATCCAGAAAACACTGGCCGAATGGAGCACCAAGGTTGGACGAGACCAAAACCAGGTAGGAGAGTTGGTATGTGTGTTACCCATCTTAACTGAAATAGGTAGTCAGCTAGGCCTTTTCAAATGTAAGTGAATCTATTCAATATCTGTGAAAATATCTGTAGCTCTAGATGCTTAAGAGTACTTTTTAAATATTTTTTTTACATTTAGTAACTTCGGAGTGGTTAAGAAACATCAAAATAGAGAATCTTGTTGATGGCAGCTAAGACAGTTCTTAGCAAAACAAGTCCTGGTCTGTAAGAATTCAAGTGAATTGTTGGGACAGTCACAAAAATAAATCTGTGTAGCTTAGAAGTTTGCTGGTGTGCTTGTAACTCACTGGATAATTATGGCAGCTATGGAGATGGTAAACTAGACAGATGAAGATCATCCCACTTGGAGGGGAACTCTGAAAAGTTATTCAGAAGTATTTCTGAAAATGCACATGTAGCAATTTTTTCTCTTTAGAGCTAAAGACATTTTTATACTATTTTTATTTCTAACTGCTATAAGGTGCTTTTTTTTTTAAGTACTTAGAAACAGTCTTTGGGAACTTACTGTATCCTCTTGATGAGCTGTTCCTATGTCTCATGTATTTACTACAGGAAATCCTGGAGGTTCTGGAATGTACTGTGGATCAAGCTATAGAAAAAATAAATCCTGAAGAAAGGGATGAGCTGAAAGTATCAGGTAAGAATGTAGTAAAAAAAATCTGGTGACAGAGAAAGGTTTCATAGGCAGTGATGAATATGATGATATATGTGTGTGTTTTGCACTGTGTTTTGTAATTGCAAAGTCAAATGACATCAGTGCACCCTGCCATACCTTGGGTAATCTAGAAGCTGTCTGAGAAAGATGTGAATTTATAGTTTGGGTTTTAAAGCAGATTGGCATTTTTCTAGTTTAACTTGCATCCCCCTCAAGACATTTTCAGTGTATTTTGTGAATATTTTAGTCCTTCAAAGCAAAATATTACAGATAATACTGCAATTAAGCAATGACATTGGAACCATATTTATTTGCATATTTTTTCCTGGTAGAATACAATGAACTTGAAGGAGGCAGCACAAACTAATACTAGTGCATTTTGAGTCAGTAAATTCTGAAGTGTTCTGTTAATACTATTACATTTGGGGGTGTTTTATACAGGTTTTTATGGTTATTGCTTAGTATCTTGATGTTTAAGTTCTAGCTTTACAGCTTATCAGGTCATCTAACTGGATGATTTTTTGTTTTGAGGCTGAACAACCTGGAAATTTAAAGTGTGCTTCTATTGGGCAGTCACCTTTAAAAATGTTAGGGTTTTTTCCCAATTTTTGATATAATTGCTGTACATTCAAAGAGCCATTTATCCAAGAACTCCTAAGTAGTGTATATAGCAAAAGTAAATAGCTATGTATTAATAGCTGGCTTGCTTAGTTATCGATTCCAATTTCTTTGAAAACAGCAAAACTTTTCCTCATTGGATCACAGTCTTCATCAATCAGAGATGCAGTTGACCTGGGTAAGTGTGAAACTGAAACTTCTGGTAGGGTTTCTGTTGTACTTCAGTATTTAGAAATAAAATGACAAGCTTTTCTACTGAAGAGGTGTATTTAGGGACCATCATGAGTACATCCTCTGTTCTTGTTGAGAGACTTAGGTAATTAAGTCTAGTTCCACTTCAGTCAGTAAACTTACTGAATAGAGATTGCTGTAACCTTGGCTTCACAAACTCAAATGTGATTCCTTTCTCCAACAGGAGCAAGTTTTCCACACACAACTTGTTAAAGTGAATAGCATGTGACATTTTATTAACAGTGATACAATGGCTCTTACCAGCTGGGGTTAGTTGTTAACATTTCCTATGAACTGCAGTATTTCAGAGATTATTCAGGACCTAAGACAATGCTGCAGGCAGCTGACAAAATAGTTAAGTTTTATTGAATGTACAATACAAGGGCAGTACTGATATGTAAAGTTTTGTTAGCCTAACATAGCAGTGAGCACTGAACTTCAGCTTGGGAGGATTGTTGAGCATAAGGGGTTGCCAAAGAGCAAAGGATCAGATATTATTTTCTATTGATATCTGTTATTAGTCTCTCTATTGTAAATTATAGTACCATTTGTTAAAACTATGTTAAGAGAAGAAAAAATTTACCTAGTTTGTGGGGTGTTTTTGTTTGGTTGGGTGTTTTGTTTGATTTTTGTTGGTTTTTGTTGCTGGGTGGGGGTTTTTTGTGTGTTTTTGATGTTTTTTGTTTTGTTCTTCCCAAGCCCTACAGCTGAAATAGTGTTCAGCTGTTTTAATGTGCTTGGGTGCTGACATGCTCAGTGTCTGAAATAATGAATGGAAAGGTAACAGAGTGAAGCAGCAGCAGTGTTGCTGAATTTAAGGGACAAGCTGCTTATGTTTGTATCTCACAAAATATTTTGCAGTTTATCTCTTCTTTTTCCACAGCATGTTCTGCCCTTGGAGTTGCTCAGTTAGACTCAGTCATTATTGCCCCACCTCCTGTTGAAGATGGAACTAGCCTCTCCTTGGAGTATTTGCAGCCTTACTGGCAAGAACTTGAAAATCTAGTTCAGAACAAAAAGATTGTTGCCATAGGTACATCTGACCTGGATAAAACACTGTTAGAGCAGCTGTATCTGTGGGCACAGGTGAGAAGAAACTTCCTACTTGTAACATTTATAGGACAGAGTAACTTGTTTTGTTGGCTGCTGCAGTGTTAAAAATGTCTCTTATAAATGAATTTATGTACAAAATATTTTGTCTTCTTCATCTTATGGTTGGTCACAATGTTGTTCAAGGTGGAGGATGCTCAAAGTGGGATTGTCACTTCTGCAGTGTTCCTAGGTAAAGACCAGCAAAGCCTGGAAATTGCAGTCTGTTCAGTAGCAGGTTCTTTGAAGTACTGGAGGTTGGAGTTTTGAATGCTTTTCTATTTAGGAAGGAGTATAAACTGTTATCTTAAACCTTCAGATTTATTCCAATGATTCTGAAAAGAGCTGTTTTCACTTTAAGCTGTGTTATAAATTGAGCATTTCTAGAAAAATGCTGTTGCATGCTAAGCTTAAATGTAAAGAGGAAGACAGGCTGTGAATGAAGTGGCATCTATTTTGCTGCCCAATTTGACTAATTGCCTATTAATGCTTCAGGGATGGAAGTCTGTGCTAGTATATGCCCATGCAAGCTTGTAGATTTACTGTTTCCTTGTTAGTGCTTTCAATCCTCCTCTTAGAACATTTTTGTGGTGTGTGAACATACTGGATCTGTGTGAGAGGTCTTGCTTTGAGCTCCTGGCTGTGCTGTGTGTATGAGAGGAGGATCACTGAGGCAAATCATCACCTGCCTGATGATTGTGACTGCAGTTTGTGTTTAGAGAGAGTCAGCAGAAGAGCATTCCTTTTAACTTAATCTGATTTAGGCACTTACCTGAAGGCATGAAAGACTGCAAATTATATATCCTTTACAAACATATATTTGGATTTATTTTATTTGAAGCCCTTTTTGGACTAATGCCCCTGTAAGCTTTTCACTGGGGGTGACACCAACTGCTGCTGGTTAGGAAGCAGAGCAGGCAGGAATGGGTTAGTACTCACTTTAGCTTTATTCAGACCTCAAAACAAGAGTCAAATGGAAAATGTTCAAAGCAACGTTTTTCTTGTAATAAGAGAGCATAGGAGAAAACACTAAAATAGGTACTTTTTTTTCCTTTCTTACAAATGTGTTCTGTTACTTTCAGGTGAAACCAAGCAGTAATCAGGTGAACCTGGCTTCCTGTTGTGTGATGCCCCCTGATCTCACAGCATTTGCAAAACAGTTTGACATACAGCTCTTAACTCACAATGACCCAAAAGGTAAGGCTTTGCCAGATGTTAACAGACTTCTGACTGCATTTATTCAGTACAAAATCAGCAATAATCTTTCTCTGAACTTTCAAGTTCATGATATTTGAATCCTGAACAGAGAATTTTAAAGGCTTCTTCTCTACATAGTATTTATATTAAGTTCTTTTATATCAAGCAAGATGATGGGAGAAAGACAGTCTTGGATATCTTCTTGAAATTATTTTTATTGGAGAAAAACAACCAACCCACTGAGAAATTTGTGCTGCATATGTTAAAAAAAATAAAATTCTCAAAACATAGAATAAAGGATACAACTGTCAGATGGTAAATCACAAATGAAATTCCACTTGACTAGAACTTGTCTGTATAATAGCTTGCATAGAAATGTTGATGGTCATTTGATTTTTGAGCAGCCTGGTAATATTAGACATGTAAAATTATTACACTAGAAGCAAGATTCTTTCAAAGTTATACCTTGTTAACATGATTACAAAAAGTCTTAGCATAAATTCTTTGTTTTGTGCAATGATTCGTTTACTAAGTGATTGGAGGACTTGGAGCTACCAGCTCCCTAGAACATTCTGTCTTGTTTCTCTCAAACATCATCTAATCTTCACTTATAATGACACTTTAACTTTGAATTGTAATTAAGTCTTTAACAATATTCATTTCATCCCTTCCCTACCTTCTTCCTCATGACCAACTATCAAGGATGATCATAGTTAGACTTCTTTCTCCTTTCTTCCTATACACACAGCCTACCCAAGAAAAAAAAAGTACAAGAACTGCTATTTAAGAAGTAGATGTTTCATAGCCCCACTGTTGGCACTAATGGTAGTTGGTGCTTGGTCATGTACCAGCAGTGCCCTGGCATCACAAAAGGCCATTCAATCTAACAGTTCCCATGTCCTGTGAAGTCCAAAGTGTAACCTGCAATTTCATAAGTATTCTCTGTTGAGAGTCCTGAAATGAAGAAGAGGATTTGGGTAGCAAGTTGTGATTCACAGGATTCCTGTGTGCATTGTTTGCTGAGATTAACTGCTCTGTAATGGTCAGTGAAGAGTGTTGAGACTTACCTTTGGGAACACTCCTTATCAATACTGTTCTTCTGACTGTCTTCACAGAATAAACTGCAAGGATCTGTACTTGCCTTCTTCTGCTTTTTGGCACTTAAGCCCATTTTTCTTAATCATTTCTGGGCTTTGGCTGTTATGAGCCCAGTTATGGGAGATGCTATAAATGCTGAGCTTCTAGTGATGGCAGAGGAAACTGAGAATGCTCAGAACCTTCCTGATTTCACCTTTATGCTTTACTCACCTCTGGTTTGTCTAGTGAGCTTCTCAGATTGAATGATCTTTTTTTTTTCCTGCTGATCAACCCCCCTTGATACTGTAAAAATTTCAGTTATTTTTTGGGGGGGGCAATAATGTTGCAAAAAAAAAAAACAAAGGGTTATGAAGATTTCTTCTGCAGTGACCAGCTGCTTTTATCCTGTGTGATTCTCAGAGTGGACCTGGGGAGTATCTGGCACTGCTTAAGATTTTTGACTGTAGGAAAAGGCTTCTCTTAATAAGTGTTTCTTTTTGCAGCTGTTTATATGACATTATTTAAAGCATAAATATCCCTTTTTAACTTCAGAATTACTTTGTGAAGCAAGTTTCCAAGAAGTCCTTCAGGAAAGCATCCAGAACATGAAAGCACACGAGTGGATTCCCTTATGGCTTCTCCGATATTCAGTCATTGTTAAAAGCAGAGGAATTATCAAGTCCAAAGGCTATATCATGCAAGCTAAAAGAAATGCCTCTTAAACCATTTTCTTTCCTTTTTTTTAAGTGGCTTACTGTTTTATTTTCTTGGGATGGGGGGAGTGTGGCTTTTCTCACAGAAACACTTTTATAGCATTTGTAATAAAGACCAAAAGCTGTAATTATTCATTGTGATGTCAGCAGGAGTGTCTGTAGTGTTCTAATAATAATTTTCTTTCTTGACCCATTGACCAGTTCATGTAAAATATTAAATATTTCGGGTTTGTTTTTAATTGCAATTATACATAGAAAGCCAGTTTAAAATATTTTTCTTTATATGACCAGTTCACTGTAAAATTATCATTATATTTTAGCTGCCTTTAGGTAGTTTAGAGAAACATATATTTTTATTTTTTAAAAAAATGAATTTAACAGCTACTTACCTGGTAGGTACAAAGCTTTCAAGCATTCAAAGACTAGTTTTTATAGAAAATTGTCATGTTTTATTAAAAATTACCCCCTAAATGAAACTGGTGTCTTATTACCTGATATGTATATATAGGCAAGTCAGCTGTTTATTTGTTCAAATGGGAAAATTGGTTTATTTTTAATATAGTGTGAAAGATCTCTATTATTTAGAAAAAAAAATGCATCTTCCAAACTACTTTGACTGCTACTTGAATTCCTTATGGCTTCTTTGTGCCTCAATATGCTTTGTTTAGTGTTTGGACAAGTGTGATGGCATCTTTATTGTTTGAAATGGAAAATGTATTATTGTGTGAATGTTTAAAACAAGAATTGAAAACAAGAGATGAAAAATCCTGTTAATCAAAAATTGAGTTGTGCCAGTCTTCTTAACTGTGGCTTGGTTTCTTTTTTCTTTATATTTGTGAACTACACAATCAAATCAGCCAATTCAGAACAGTTAATAAATGCTGAAGCTGTTCACCACAGGATTCTGTAAAATGGATGACTTCTGGAGTTGCCTAGGAAACTTTGTTCCTTGAGTGCCATTCAGAAATTATGCAAGGCAGAGTCAGCTTAAAATTTACTTCTGCTTGGCAGTAGTTTAGCACACTGACTCCTGAATTATAGAGATTGCTGCAGCTAAGGCAGGACTTCTGGTTTAAGTTAGTCTTTATTATTTATATAGAAGGCCTTTTAATTTCCTTTGCCTTTAATTTGAGATAGCAAAAGCTCAGCTAGTAGTTCAGCAGGTACTTGATACTGAGTGTCTACAACAGTCTTTCTGCTTTTGGTTCCAGCCAGGAGCAGGACTTGGCACTAGTGGTGCTCATTAACTTAGCTGCACATATTTGCAGGCTTGGATTGCAAAGGGATGAATTTTAACCAGCATCTTCCAGATTCTGTCCTGTAGGCAGCTAGTAGAATTTGAATGTCTGTAGGTAGTTTCTAGAGTGTCAGCTTTCTAGAATCCATTCCACAGTCTTTTTCAAGATTCATTTAAGTCTTCAAATATCTCATCTGTAGGTGGCAAAGAGAGGAGAGAGAGTTCTCCTGAACTTCAGCTCTTTTGATAAATGAGAGATGGGGAGCTGGGGCAAGTAATGAATCAAAAGTTTGATTTTTTTCAACATGTAGTTTTTTTTTGTTTTTTTTTTTTTTTAATACTTGGGTCAGTGTGCATCCATTTCAGAATTGCCTGAGCTTCCTTAACAGCTTTGAGTGCTGATGACAATGAACCATTATCTATACATTTTGTTTCCCTGGTTGGCTCTGTTCTCCAGTAGACTTGCACGTGTGCTCAGTTTGATAAATTGGAATGCTATGAGCTAAGAATTGTGTTTAAAATAATACATAGGCTGCTCTAAGGGGATAATTATTTCTTTCTGTAACTGCTAACAGTTTGCTTGCTGTAGACAAGTACCCTGGGAGCCATGATAACTTCATTTTTCTAGTGTCACATTTTCTGAGCCTCTCTCCTCAGCGTGCTCTGTAGGGGGGGGGCTCCTTCGTGCAGAACTTTGGAACTTGAATTAAAATGTGGAATTCTTGTAGGTTTTACTCTGTGCTTGAGCGCCTTCTCCTCTCAGCAAGGGCATTTCCCCGGCTGTAAGTAACGCAGGGTCCCGGGAGCGTTCCTCGCCCGTTCGCTCAGCCCGGAAGTGGGAGCCCGCCCCCTCAGCAGGGCGCGTCCCCGCGGGGCTCCATCCGGGACTCAGGGGCGGGGCCGCGCAGACGCCGGAAGGGAGGGCGGAAGGGGTGGCACGCGCGGCCGCCAAGATGGTGCTGACCAGGCGGACGGCGGCGCGGCGCACGGAGCAGGGGGCGCGGGCCGGAGGCGGCAGCGACAGCACCTCCGAGCTGGGGCCCGAGACCCCCGGCGGGGAGGAGGTGAGAGCAGCCGGGGGCGCGGGGCAGCCGGACGCCGTCAGCCGTGGGGGGCGGCGATGCGGCAGCCGCGTTCACACGCGGCGGGGCCCGCGGTGGCCGGAGCCCGGCGGCTCCGTGGGCTCGGTAGCGGCGGCTGCGTAGCCTGGGCTGAGGACAGCGACGGCGATTTACCCGCCCCTGTCCCGGGGACGCGCTGCCGCAGGCGGCCCTGCTGCTGCCGCCCCCCATCTCGGGGCCTGCGGCCCCTGGTGGCTCCGCACTTCCACGTTGTCAGCTAAAGCTTAGGCGTCCTTGTTGCTGGGGTTGTATTGGGCTTTGGCGTTGTTTGTTTCGTTTATTTTCATTTTTTTGTTTGTTTTTTCATCTTTGCACTCCCTTTATATGATCTTTAGGTGGCACGGTTTATGGTGATTCAAGGTTATGTGTTTTGGGAAGATTCTGATGTTGCAGAGTATTTTTTCTTTCCAAAACTTTGAATTGCCTTCCAGGTGAATTAGATGCTGTGTTAAAGAAGTGGAGTACACTTACTGCTGCAGTTGCTGGGAGACTGTACCTAAAACTGCTAACATCAGTCAGGGAAACCATTTTGGGGCACATTCTGCCAGTTGCTAGGCTTCAGTCTTTTAAGAGCTGAGCAAATCTTTGAATGTTTCAGAAATACCTTCTAGATTTGCTTCCCATGACAGCTCAGCAGAATTTTATAGAATGAGAAGACATTTGGTTCTAATTTTTAATGTGATTGTTTTTATTTCTTAAGGGATGCTTGTATTTCATCTCCATCCTCGACCAAAAGATAGCAGGCAAACAGATAAGGGATGGTTTGAGACTTCTTCCACCTAGATAGGGCTACACAGGCATGTGGTGTGTTGTCAGATTCAGTGGTTTTAAGAGGATTGTTAGTGATTTGTATAGCATACTTTTTTGGGGGTTATCTGATCTGTCAATAGCATGCCTTTTAAAATTCCTTTTCTAGATGGCATCTGCTGAAATTTATACTCCTGTGTCCGTGAGGATGACTAGAAGAACTAGATCAATTTGTAAGCCAGAGGTCATTCAGGAATCTCAGTCTGAAGAGCTGGAACGTGCAGAAACCAAGTCAGATGTCAGTGACAGCTTAGAAATGCCAATGACTAGAAATGACACCACAACTGTGCATTCAGCACAAACAATTGCTGAACCACAGGCTGATGGGGATGTGTCAGAAACAGAATCCAACTGCTCTGCCATGTCTGGTCTTCAGACACCTTTGTTTGTAAGAGTGACAAGACGACGACAAATTGTAGTTCCCTATCAGCTGGATTCTTCTGACAGAAAAAGACAGGAGAAGACAGATTTTTTGAATAAGTTAAGCAGGATTTTGGATGAAGATGATGTCTCTGAAGCTGAATCTTGTTCCTCAGCTATTTCTGGTGTCCAGATGGGTAATGTTACCAGAACTACAAGAAGCAAGCAAAGGAAAAAGAAATTGCAGCCAGGTAGAGTTCATGAAGTCCAGAGTGAAGATACTTCTGATGCAGAGTCATGCTACTTAAATTCTCATGTGGAACCATCTATCACTGCTAAACGAATTACTAGGAGCATGCAAATGAAATTACAAGCAGAAAATACTAAGGAGACTGAGAAGGGGACCATAATTGTTTCAGAAAATGAGAATGTAGTTGAAGACACCAATAAATCTGAGCCAGAAATAATTTCTGGTTGTAGACCTGCTGCAGAACTTGTCTCTGTCACAGATGTTCCATCTGTTACTGAGGATAATGAGGAACTCAGTTCACCTAAAAGCAAATGTTCTTCCAAATCTGCCAATGCAGGCCAGAGTGAAGATGCTAAAGAAGATGTTTTGAATGATGTGCCATCCAGCAGACTTAGAGAAATGAAACAAAGTGACACTGAATCACCTGGGAAAAAAGCAAAACAAATAACACAGCCTGTGGGAGTAGAGGATTCAGAGGAAGCATGTGGGCACATACAAGAAGAACACAGTAAAATACTTGTGAGGAAGAAGAAATTAGAGTCTGTGGGTCTGTCTTTGACTGATTGCTTGAGTCCCAAACAATTTTTAGAATCCCAGGGGCAAATAACACCAAATGAAAGTAGAAAAATTCCAGAATACAAAAGAGCAGACACAAAGGCAGCTGCAGAGCAGTCTTCCACCCACACTGATAAGTTCAGAAAGGCTGAGCAAGCCAGTGCAGTGAGCAGCCCCCAGAAGGACGTGGCTGTTGCACAAAGGGCTGGGCATGTTGGTAGATGCAAGATGCTCGAAATCGACGTGGGTGGGAGTGAAGACAAACCAGGAGGATATGCTGAAGCTGCATCCCACAGCAGTGCAAGAGCAGGCCCTGAAAGTGGTTCTTTTGCATTGTTTCTGAGCAATGAGGAAAGTGATGAATCTGAAAATAGTGATGTGGCAAACGCAGATACAGTTGAAGAGAATCTGTGTGATTCTGTGAAGAGAATCTCTAAAGAGGCAGATGAGAGGACTTCCTCCCTCAACAAATCTTCAAAACCCAGTTTGCAGCATGCTGAAGGGCTTTTTGTCATTGATACTGAGCCTGGCATGAGTTCTAGCCAAAAGTATTACTTAGATGAGGTAGAACAAGGTAGTGATGCTGAAAGTAAGCATGAAGAAAATGAAAAAGGTGAAGAAGCCTCCGATTTGGAAGAGGCTGATGAGGAATTCATAGATGAAGATGAGAAAGATGAAGATGATGATTTGTTGAAAAATAAGATTGATGTGTAAGTATCTGTTCTGTGAATAAGTAAAGTCTGGTGTTCATTCAAGCACATGCATAGGATGAGTAGATCAAGTGCTAAATGATGTGTAATAAATGAGGTCATCATAAAAAAAACCAAATCAGCCCAACATAGAAACACAGAATAATTCAGGTTGCATGTGACCTCTTGAGATCTTGTCCAACTCCTGATAAAATCTTTTTATATACTATTCATAGATATTCATAGATATGTTTAAAGCATAATACTCTGTTTATTTTGGATAAGTAAGTGTTAATCTTCTGAAAATATTCAGGTAGGCCAGAAGTCTTAGAAAAACCCAAGAGAAGGGTATAAAGGCATTCTAGAAAGTCTCATAGAAAGCTGTAAAGGGCTTGTGTTAATAATTCAAGCAACAATAAATATCTGTTGTATGTCTTTAGATACTATGAACTTTCTCCATAATACTTAACAGCTTTTAAGTGTTCTTGTCATCAAAATCCTCCTTTTGAGTCAGACTTCATTCGTGGTGGTTACATTCCTTCAGCTGCCTGAATGAAGTAATGAAAAAAAAATGTGAAAATTACTGGCTTTGAAATGTTTACTGGCAATATTCCTAGTACTGGTATCCAGGAAAGGACTTAAGCATCTCTGTGATGAGTTCACATTTTTACCACCCATATGTTTGTGCTTCTGTGGGTTTTTCTCTTTAGCTTGCAAGCTTCTCAATGTGTAGAAGATGCTGGTCATAAGTTCTTTTGACAAGATCAAATGACTTAAGTTTTATAGAAGGTAGTGATACCTAAGATAAGAATACAGCTTTAGTGTTAATATAAAAGATTTATGGAAGGGATTCCACAGGTATTGTTTAATCAACTCTCACTTCATATAGTGGCGTGATATTCCCCCCTCCATCTTCTGTCACCTCTAAATGATTTATTTCTTCTAAATACTGAGACTTAAAGTCACTGCAAGAAGTGAACTGGTGGGAAGAATAAGAAAAATATTTTAAATTTATTTTTCTTAGAGAATAGAAGGCCTGGCTGCATGCTTGTTACAATAATCTAGTAATCAACTATTTCTCTTCTAGTTTACATCTTTCCAGCAGCATAGACCCTGGTTTGAATATCAAGAAGCTTGGAGGCTTATATATTAGTTTTGATGCAAAGAAACAGAAGCCTATGTCAAATGCATTCAGACAACTGAAGGAGAAAAAGAAGGACCAGGTACTGTGTTTACAATTATATAGTTACCTCTCACTAGAGTAGCACAAAGATGTTAATTTAACAAGGTTGGGTTACTTGTTTTTAAGGTAGTATATCCTGTTCTATGGCTTGCTGAGGACTTCCATACCTTTTGGTCAAAGTGCCTGTGGTTATACCTAATGGTACATGAGCTAACAAGATACTTAGTCCACAGCAAGAGTGAATTTGAGGCAATTAAGGTTTATACTCTCCCTAGCATGGAACTAGCAGTTTTGTTTCAAATGGATCCTTTGAGGTAAAAGTAATATATTATTTTCATTGAGACTCTCTTCTTAGCCTCATCCATGATAGCCCACTTTATTCTAGAGCATTTGCTACCTCACTTCTTCCAGAGCTAGCCAGCTGCTTTCTGTTGTTGCCTGGATCCTGGTGTGAAGATGCCCACACTTCTTTTGTGAAGTTGCCCACCTCTTCTGCTGTAGCCCACAGAAGCTCAAGCATTACATTTATAACGTGTGGTTCCTTCAGTAGGTTCTGTAAATATGATTAGGCAGCAACATTGGTATCAGTGAGATGACTGTCTAACATTGAAAAAAATTGCTTACAGCTGTTGCAGAAGAGTATAATAACTCCAGATTTTGAAAAAAAGGAGTGTGTCCCACCCTTCAGAGAGTCACTTCACCAGCTCAAGAAACAGCGCAGGGTAAGTGCAGAGCGGGTAGTGCCCCTCGGGTCAGTGGGGCAGAATCACAGGCTGCTGACAGACAGAATCACAGGCTGCTGAGAGAATCACAGTGCTGCTGACAGAATCACAGGCTGCTGACAGAATCACAGGCTGCTGACAGAATCACAGGCTGCTGACAGAATCACAGGCTGCAGCCCATGGCAGTTCAGAGGCAGCTGACCCAAGCTGGCTGTCAGGTGTATCCCAGCACACAGTCTGTGCTCAGTATAAAGGGAGCAGTTTGTGGTAGGGTCACTCCTGTTTGGTCTCCTCCTGACCGCTGCTTTTCTGAGGCCTGCCTTCCTGTTTGTCAGGAGCACCAGGCATTTGCTGGGCTCAGTGTAGCTTTGTGTACTTTATACTGGCATTAGTTCTGCTGTTTCGTTGAATCCATTCTCATTTCAATCCATGAGCCTCCTCTCCTTTGCACGATTCCTCTTCTTTGCCAGGGAGGGATCATAGGGTGATACAGCAACTGCTCTAGTTTAGCCCTGGATACAGGCCGAACAGAGACAATGCCTCCAGTAACAAAACAAGCTTTGGCAGAAAGCCCCGTGCTGGGACTGTTGTGCATACACAGACCTCACTGGAAGTGGAGTGATGAATTGCAGTTCTGTGTCTTCCCCGAGCCATCCTTTCAGTCACCAGACCAGTGAAGTGAAAGATGATAGAAATCTGTCATGTATACAGTGCTGATGACCTTTGTGTTCTAAGGGTCATCAAGCTTTTTAAAGAAAATGTACAGTGTTTTGCTTTCTATACCTTATCCATCCTCTGGGGGGGAGAGCTCCTTGCTTTATCCTGTTCTGGTTGCAAAATGCAAACATTCTTGGTATTACATTCTAGGCAGAGCGAGAGAAAACAGCAGGTGATGGTTGGTTTGGTATGAAAGCCCCAGAAATCACAAGTGAACTGAAAAATGACCTTAAAGTTTTGAAGATGAGAGCTTCATTGGACCCAAAGCACTTTTATAAGAAGAATGATAGAGATGGTCTACCCAAGTACTTCCAGGTAAGGCAGCAGCAGAAAGTGGATCTGTATTGCTGAAGTTTTTAACATCTATTTTTACTCCCTGCCTGTCTTGTAGGTAGCCTCTATGTTGATTTCATTTCATAGCTTAATTATTGAAGTATTTTGATTATTTAACTGCATCTTGTAGCTGCTCAATTCTGCATTACATATGTGTATATGCTGTTTGTTTTTTTTTTATTTCAGCTGATCTCATAGTTGTGAGTAAACATCTGACTTAATCTGTATTCTGGACCAGCAGTGGACTGCTTTTTAAAAGTAGTAACCTTTTCAAGCAAGTGTGTAGAGAAAAATTAGCCTTTATTTCCTTACTAGCTAATACAGCTTGAATGGAGACTGTTAGCTCTGTCATCAGCCAGAATTTCTGACACTGTAGCTCTTGGCTTTTAAGTGGTTTGCATGGAGAAAATTACTGCAGAAACTATAGAAATAAGCTTCCATCTACTTATGCCTGTTCAAGGTAATTATTTCACTTGTTAGAATATTACCACTTCACTATAAAGGATGGGTCTTCTATGTTTCTGACCATGGAAGAACTTAGACACATAATGAGATCTACACAGGCCCTTTTTCTCACTACATGCATCATGTTCTCCATGGATCTCCACTGCTGACCTGACTCATCAGAACTGGCTTATGTGCCAGCTGGAAAAAATGTGATGCATTCCAGGATGAAGCCCTTGTATTAGAGCTGGATTAGCTGCTGTGTAGCCAGCCAGCAAAGCCACCACAATGACAGAGACAGGAAAGAGTTAAGATGGTCATGAGGTTTCCCTTTCTGCTGTGGGAAAACACTGAAAAGTCAAGAACTAGATTTCTTTTATGAACAGAAGCATTGATGCAGCAGTGCAGTGCTGAAATGGGTGTAGTCTTAAAGGTCAGAAAACATTGAAAACATTGCTGAATTCTTCTGTTTCTTTGCACTTTCTTAAGATCTCACTCTGATCTTCCCTGTAGGTGTCTTTACCCTTGTTTGTGAGAACTTAAAAAAAATAAAAGGAGGCAAAATAACAGCTTTTTGTACAGTAAGAATGTTAATTTCTATTTCCTAGGTTGGAACTGTGGTAGATTCTCCCATAGACTTTTACCACAGTCGAATCCCTAAGAAACAAAGGAAAAGAACAATTGTTGAAGAGCTGCTGGCAGATTCTGAGTTTAGAAGGTATTTACAATGGTTCTGTAATTCTAATATGCTATATAAGAGAGGAGTATTTTTAGCTATATAACTTTTTTTGTATTTTTATTCATCTTATATGGCTTTTCTATACTTTGAAGAAAACTTTTTAGTCTGTTTTGACACTTGGCACTGCCATTGAAGGTCTAAGGATCAGAAGGCAATTAGACTGAGGCAACATATTTTCTGAAGAATATTAAAGTGTTTTATCAAACCTGGGTCATTACTTTTGTCAGCCACTCTTAAAATAATGTCAGTGTTGTAAAAATAAAATCTTATCAGCCTTAATCTGGTTCACTTCTCAAATGAGTGAGCCTGCACTAAAACCTGCAGGCTTTAATTGAGTGATTTATACCTATGCATGCACTTATTTTTGGTTTTCAAGGACTGATTAATTTTTCTTGGCATGAAAAAGTATAGAAATCTTTTTTATGAAAAACTTTTCTTGGCATAGAAAAGAGCTGACTTATTCTATGAAAGTTGCTAGGATTTTATTTTATAAGCATGTTAGTCTGCCACCTGTCATGGGAATCAAAATTGTGCTATAAGTCTTGAATGTGATTGGATTAATTAATGTCTAGCTAACCTACAATATCTGGAGTAGATCCTTTAGTTAATCCATTTTGGAATCGATTATTACTTGATGTTAATCTGCACTTTTTTCCAGATATTATGGGGTTTTTTGCTAGTAGTATGGTTTGGCATTACAAGGTTAATGTCAGGCTTGTAAATGAATCATTAATGTTGAGAAGGGTGTTAGTATAGCTAATGACCCAATTTATAGGATATTTATTAAAAGCTATTAAAAAAATGAGTATTTTAAATTTGATCAGTTAATTGATGTTGTGGCTAATGAAGGGCTTTAACCAGATCATTTAGCATTAGTGTGGATATTTGTCAGGTTTTAGTGTTGCAACTAAAAGCCTCAGTAGTGCTCAGTGTGCAGTGATCCTTTGTGATAATTGGTACAGGGATGCAATCATCTGTGTTAAAGGAGCTAGCAATTCACATTCACTGTGACCCATTAATTGTTTAGTGTTAATCTCATCTCAGTTGTCAATCTTAGCTTGAGTTAGCTGAGGAGATGGTATAAAAATTTGTCCATAGTATGTCAAAATTGATAAGACTTCCCCCATGAGCAGTAGCAGTGGTTTAGCAAAATGGGACTGCATACACAATGAAGAACCCCTCATTATGCAAAAAAATAGTGAATCTTCAATCAGATTTACTTATAAAAGAAGTATTAAAAAAAATTTACCCACATTAATCATTAATCCAAGTGCTGATTTCCCTCTACCTACACATAAGGGTATAAAAATAAAGAAATCTGACTGAAAACATGAGAGAACTCAGTTTGGCAATTTCTGTGTAGAGTACTTTCCATGTTATCTTTTCCTCAACTTTGGTTTTTCATACTTAAAAGTAAATTATCTATTTTGTTCAGATATAATAAAAAGAAGTATCAGGAGATCATGAGTGAAAAAGCAGCTTTTGCAGCAGGGAAGAGGAATCGGAAGAAGAAGAAATTTCACAATTAAGACTTGAAGAAAAATAACAAGATGGAACAACTTATTTGCCATAAAAATTTTAACAGAATGCTTTGGTTGTGGTGTTTTCTTTTTTTAAGATTGCAGGTCATGTGAAAATTAAAGTTTAGGGAATTTCTTACAATGAGAACTTGTCAGGGAGCTTTATCAAATTATCAGCTATCTAAATTTAAATTAGTTTAGCTATTAAAATTAATTTTATTTAAATTGGTGTTCATGTAAAGAGCTAATTATATAAAAACATACTGTAAAATCTGAGCACAAAAGCCAGCGTCATGGCTTGTGGTCTTTTCAGGCTTCAGTCTTCACATCACTGAATTATTAAATTCAGTTTAAAGTTATGTGTGTGATTCACCTTGGCACCTGTTATTTGTCAGAACACATTTTTCCATGTCATGTCAGAGGTGCTGCTGGCCACTTCTTCAATGGAATGTGCAGAGAAATAGTTTGGCTGTGAAGGGTTTAGGTTAGCACTGGCCATGATGGGATTGAAAATATCCTGAAATTCAGCATATACACATATGCTTATACATATAACTTATATTAGAATATATATATAAATAATTTATAAATAAAAGCCAATAATAAACGAGGTATACGTTACATAATGTTTAACAAATGTAAATATGTATTATATATACTTTTAACATTCAGTCATTTTGCTTTGATTAATTTTTGCCATTTGGTAATTGTCTAATCTTTCTGAAAGTAACTTGGTAGTGGGGCCCATTGTCAGGGGTGTAGTTTGCAGACTGTGCTCTGGTAGCTGACTTGGAGTAGGTTTTCATGTAAATGACTCAAGTGAGCTTGGAAGGTCTCTGCTGCCATGATGGAACCAGAGATGACATCAGCTCAGTTCCCCTTCGGTGACTGTTCATGACCTCCTGTGATGACCCAGCTGTTGTGGTGGTTGGTTGGTTTTTGAGGACCTGGTTGTTCTGTTGCTGTTAGTTTGTGTAACTTGGGTACTGCCCTTCAGTAGCAGAAAAGATGGATGAGTGGATGGATGCATGGATAATAGAAGGAAAATTGTCCTTGCATTGACTGAGGTTGATTGGGTGGGAAAGATGTAGAAGTGATTATCAGAGGGCCAGTGATGTTGTTTTCTTACTGTGAACTGAACTGTAGAGGTTGCAATCTTAAATAAGTATGTTTCATTTCACTGACAAATGTTTAACCATGATTTTTTCTACTTGCTGAGAGTAAAAAGCGTGTTTTGTTTTTTTAAGGATTAGCTATTTATACTTGAAAGACCTAAAAATAAGTAAGTATTGTGGTATATATAGATCACCCAACTGAAACTTGACATTTTCCATCGATCCTTTGGTGTTTGTTTGTGTGTAGGGTTTTTTTGTTATTGGTTTGTTTCTTTCTTTCTTTGTGGGTTTGTTTTTTTGGGTTTGGGTTTGGTTTTTGGGTGTGCACCATGTTTGTTTGGTTTTGTTTGGGGTTTTTTTATACATTCTTCTGAAGTTGACCATAATGTTCTGCTACCAGAAACAGATGGGAATCTAGACTCCTTAAAATGTTTTGACTGCCTGGAGATGAACAGTGTGCAAGGTAAAGTGAATTCATTGAGAAGTATCAAACACACACATGAGCATCTTGGTCATGTTCTCATTGTTCACATTTCTTCATTTATCCTTGGGAGTGGGTCTTTAATCTCTCTGCAGTCAATTTAGTTTCCTTAAAACAGAAGGTGTCTTCTTATTGCTGTTTTCCATGTGATAAAAATATTTTTGATCTCTTATTTTTTAAAAGGTCCTGTCTTCATCACAGGAGCCTATCTAGGTAAGTCTTGCTGACATTTGGAATCCTGTCAAAATGTGGGTTGGAAGGAAGCACAAGAGCTTGTCCTGTCCAGCCTCCTGCTCAAAGCAGGGTTAGACCAGGTGCCTCAGGGCTTTGCACAGTCAGGTCTTGAAAACCTGCAAGGATGGAGACTGCTCAACTCACAGAGCTCCACTGCTCAGCTCTCCTCAGAAAAATAAGTTCTTCATGTCAGTCAGATAATAGGATTATTACTGATTATTAGACTGCCTCTTTGCCTTTGGATTGTTTTTTTAATTACTTTCTAAATTAGTATCAAGCAGCATCTATCAAATTGATGTTGCTTGCTGTAATTTTTAAATTTTTTTTTATCCTGATTTTCTTAATGCACTCTGAAGGAATATATTGTTCTGCATCATTTTCCTCAAAACCCTCTTTATACATACTCTTTATGGAATTCTATCTATAGTTTACAATTCTGGTTCACATTATAATTTGCTAGGAGGCTGGTATCCCAGGAGAGCTGTCCCTGTGCTTGCCTCCAGCAAACGGCACCCCCCCCCCCAGCCTGCCACTTGCTCTTTTTCTTCTGGACTGTAGTCCTTAATTAACATGTGTTTGTCAAGTGTGGAAATACTGCCTGCAGCGTGCAAACACTTGTAAAAGCCTCATCCTTGCAAGTGTTTTCATTAGGAGCTAAGCAAAGCCTACAGAGCTATCCTTAAATACACACACACAAAAGGAGACTGGATTTGGTGAGATGCATTTGCTGGAAGTGATGGAACAGGGAGAAACATTTTGTCTTCTGTCCTTGCGTTTGGTTCCTTTTTTATGGGATTAATACAGAGAGAGGTTTTGGTTTTGCCGTTTGTCTGCAATTTCTGAGAAGGTTTGATGTTTCTGTCAAGGGCTTTGCATCTTTTAGAGCTAGATGGGTCACTGCTGCAAAAGGGTGACAGCTGACAAGGTGTTTTTCAATGACGTGCATCTTTCCAGTGCTTTTAAATAAACATTATTATAGTTTGAAAAAAAGGGGTGTAGTCACGTGCTCGGGATTGAAAAGAAATTCTCAATAAAGCCACAAATGGAATAAAGTAATTAATGAATAAAATACTGAATCAGATTAAGTCCTGAGCACAATCAAGGTGTGTTGGATACTGCTACTGTTCAGTATTTTACCACCCAGGAGGTATTGATGGCTGGCGCTGAAACTGCTCTTTGTCAGTGCTCTGGAGGGATGTGTGATTTAGGAAGAAAAGATGGTTAAGATGAATTAATAATTCCAAGCGTTAACTGCGTCCCGGTTTTGCCTGCTGCGGGCTGCGGGCTTGTTGTGTTGCTGGGGAATGAGGGGCGCGCGGCGGGGCCGCTGGGCTCGCTGGGTACTGGCGGGGCCGCAAGGCTCGCGGGCGTCGCTCGCGTGCTCCTTCCAACCGCTGCAGCCGGCGGGAAGGAGGAGGAGGAGGATTTTTTTACCGCTGGCCGGCTCCTCGCCGCAGCGGCCACCCTCGC